>LOJH01001529.1:30322-42770 GCA_001685095.1 Ellobius talpinus
CTCTCTCTCTCTCTCTCTCTCTCTCTCTCTCTCTCTCTTGCACACACACACACATACACATACACGCCAATTATACCTGTGTGATCTGCTGTGCCCTTCATTTGACAGAACCTATTGGAAAATTATTTGGACTATTTTTAGCCTTTATAGAGTCCAGGGTAAATCCCAAACAGCGTTCTAAACCGCAGGAATTTTCAAGCCTGTGTGCCCCTGCTCTTTGAAATGACTCCGAGGAGTTACAGGTCTCCTTGAAATCAGATCTGAGCTGAGTAATTCGAAAAATTCTCAGCCTGTTCCTGCCGTGAAGGCAATCCGGAAGCCGTGAGTCAGTTCCTCTGGTTACTATTGAGACCAAGTCAACGGAGAGAGGCACTTCTTAAACAGCACAGTGCTGAGATGACTTCCCTAATAGCAAAACCTTCAGCTGTGTTTCCTCTGCTGATAGGAAAGATTCGGGGAGTAGGAAAACCTATGAAGAGGTCGCCTTGCTCTGCCTTTTGGCCTGAGTTTATCCCACAAAATGTCCAGGCACTTGCATGTGGCAGAAGTGATGCCGTGTAATGACTCATGCAAATTTACTATCACACTGAGCTGATATGATAACTAATATATATATATATATATCTTATGGTAAGCCCAAATGATATGGAAAGACCGTGTTAAAGAAGACTTGATACTTCAGCCAGCAAGCCCTGAATAGGCTTCCTTCAACATGAGTGTGCACCATTTTGGATTTTAGTCCAGGCTGGCCTCTGAGAGAATGTAGACTCAGATCCAGGATGTAGAGCTAAGTACTGGCTAGCTAAGGCCAGCTCATGTTTGGTATCATTAGGAACAAATAAATAATTGTGGCTATTATATGCTACTAAATTTTGGGGTAGCAGGTCACATTAAAATTCAGAGAAATTAGGCTCAATGGCTCATATTTCTAAGGATATCAAATATGAATCTGTACACTCACATGTGGTTTTGTTTGTTTGCTTATTTTTGTTTTTCCTTAATTTTTGGAATGGGTAAGAGTCAAAGCTGGAGCTATAGCAGCAAAAGTCCCAAATACACTCAAATAACCTGAAAAATGGGATATTGAAAAGTTGTTAGGACAATGATTGATGTTAGGAAGAACTGAGGGAGGGGAGAGAGAGCACTTGTGTGTGTATGTTGTGTGTGTGTGGTGTGTGTATGTGATATGTGCGTGTATGTGGTATGTGTGTATATGTGTGTATGTGGTGTATGTGTATGTATGTGTGTGTGGTGTGTTGTGTGTATGTGGTGTGTTTATGTGATGTGTGTATATGTGTGTATGTGTGTGTGGTGTATGTGGTGTGTGTATATGTGTGTGCGGTGTGTGTATGTGGTGTGTGTGTATGTGTGTGTGGTGTGTATGTGTGTGTGTGTGTGTGTGTGTGTGTGTAAGGCAGGGTTGTATTGGTTTCATCCGGTCATTGTATCATGCCAGGACACCCTAGAGGAAGCTCTTGGACTTCAAATTCTGCCCAGATTTTTTTGAGTTGCACGAGAAAGCTTTATTCTTTTATTATTTTCATATTGAATTAGAAGCTCTTTTACACAAATATAATTTTCTTCAGCATCTGTTGATTTTTTTGGACCATGAAATTTAGCAGGAAATTAAAAGCATGAAGATTTGCATAGCATAATGCTGAGTTATGCAAGTTTGAAATAAGTCTTTATCTAATTCTGTCCCCAAAATCTGTTTTTTCAAAGCAGAAGGCCCGACAAGCCCACATTACTCATATCCACATTTGTGAATGCCACCTCATTCTCCTCCCGAGATGATTCTATGGCTTACCAGTTCCAACAGCCAGTAGAAAATGCATGTGCCAACTGCCTCAGTCAGCTGCCAGTGGCTTTTGGGCTGCTGGAACTGCCATATCTCTCCTGCAGAGGACAGCTTGCCAAGAAAGTAGCAGGAGTCAGGATAGAGTCAAGGTCAGGAGACAATAGAGGTGGCATTAGCCCTGGCGGGAATCAGCACTGTCCATCTTGGGGTATATTAATGTGGTACAAGGCTTAGCATTTAACCAGAATCCTTCAGAGAAGTTGAATTTTGTAGGTCCTCCACCTTCTGTCTGTCTTTTGATAAAGTAGTTAGTTATCGTATTCCAGGAGAAGGAACTTGCATGGAAAGCTGGTGAAGTTGTTGCTTTTCCTAACTACTAACCAGAGAAAAAGGCAAGTTCTCACTTATAAGCACAGTCCCGTGGTCCCGTGCTGTGTCAAGGATATTGCTGAAAAATTACTGTATTAAGAAAGGGCTGGTGAGAAAGGGACATATGAAGTGTTAAAGAGTAAGTAAGAAGAGAGACAGACAGTGTGGATGGATTTGTTATCAATAGAGAGAGAAATTAGATTTTGAAAACACTTTGCAATGATTGCTTGCGGTAAATAAGTAATATGAAAATTTCAAATACTATCTCCAGTCAATCCTCTGAGGAAAAGAAGGGTCAATAAAAGCATCACGGAGATGGTTGGATTAAGAATTAGAAGCCTGTAACATAGACTAGCTAACTCACTGAGAGCCTTTAGCATGATATTTTATACTATAATATCATTGGGAAAATAAAATGGTTGGTATAATTGAGGGCTTATGTTGCACCAGCAATTGGTTGTCCACTTCTTGTCAGTGTGCTGTTTCATGCTTTCCCAACTGTATTCAAATTGTAGGCAGAGTCTTAGCTTTGGTGTTGGAGTCTCCTTACATCTACGATTTTATCTAGTTGTGACTCTATGCTTCTTTTTCGTCTTAAATGTAGGAACAAGAGTTGATTTCTATGTTGCTTTTCATCTCTTAGAATGTCTTAGAAACCTTGTTTTCTGTGGTGGTTGACATTAGAAACATGGGTATAATTCTTGCTTTTACTCTGAACCCAAAGATCAAGGATAGAGAAGAACTTGTGTCTGGTGTTTTTGAACCATTCTTTATGACTCAAAATGAATGAAAGTATTTTATAAGAATGGGTACAAGCTGAGAGATTGGGGGATGAGAGTGTATGAACTTGAATGCTGCCTCTGGGTGATTCTGTGAAGGGACCCCTTTCAAAATGAAGGAACTGGACTTTTGCTAAAAGGCACAGATGTCTGTAGGCAGAGACGATGGTAGGTCAGAGTGCTTTAAAACAGAGGAGAGGGAACATAGATGATAACTATTTCTATAAAGACCAAGAAATGCATCGCCCTGCCTACGTCACTGCTGTCTGTCTTCTGAGAGACCAAATGTGTTAACTTTTTCTTTTCAAACACCATGCAAAGGTGTTCTGGGATATACATGACAACGGAACCAGTTTCGTTTTGTCATCCTTGGGGTGATGGGGCATTACCTTGGCTAGAGTCTCCCTTTTGCTTTTGCATTTCACACATACCAGGAGTCTTAACAATATACAGTTTTGATTAGTTTTTAACATGCCTTCTAATCTATCACAACTCTAATGAAGGTGCTTAGTATATGCTAGGCATGGTGCTGAGAATTACATACTGGAACTCCCAAAACGACTGATCTTATACTATAGCCCCATCTCCTAGAGAGGACCATTGATCTTCAGGTCAGTGGTCAAATACCAGTGGGTCAATTTCTGGCCTGAAGTGGTTCACAAATGTCCTGGTGTTAACAGGTCGAGCATTTAGCCCCGTTCTTCCTCTATACTCCTTTCCTGGTTAAGACCAAGTCCCTCTTAAAAGCTTTCCTTAAATACTGTTCCCTCAAAGACTATTCATTTCTCAAGGGCCTGGGCTTGTGCCCTTCAGCTCTGAGCTCTTAATACTATCCCTTAGCGTGAAACCATCTAAACCTCTAATAAATTGTGCTCTTTTAATTGCCCTTGTCTCAAGCCAGATGTGGTAGCAAATGCCTGTAATCCCAACCCTTTGGAAACCGGGAAGGGAGCCGTATGAGTTCGAGGCCATCTTAGGCTGTACTGTGAGATCCTGTCCCATGAGCAAACACTCATGCCTCAAGTGAACCCCCAATCTTGACACTTGTGAAAGAGAGGAACAGATGTGTGTGTATGTGTGTGTGTGTGTGTGTGTGTGTGTGTGTGTGTGATGTGTCTAGATAAGGCTAACTTTACTCTTGTTCAAGAAGGTGTGCTTGGAAGAGCTAACACTCAGAGCCAGGGATGTAGTTTTATTCTTTCAAATGGTGACTGTAGGTTTGTTTGTTTGTTTATTTATTTATTTTAACTGTTGGCTGGGATATTTATTTATTTATTTTAACTGTTGGCTGGGATCCAGCCTCACAGTCTTGTTCAATTGGCATATAGTAAATGAAGGAGGAAGGGGAAAGGATCATTATTCCAAGTCCTCAAATTCCTGAAAAGTAGCAGGGGACCTTTGTGCAAGCCAAGGCTTTACCAGTGGGGGTTAAAACATTTTCCTAGAAGTCTTGGGGTAGGGAGGCAGGGATACAAATATTTGAATTCCTTTTTTTTAAAAAAATACAAAGATTTGAATTCCTTTTTTACAAATACAAAGATTTGAATTTTGTCATAAACATGAAATGTATAGTATTTAATAGAAAAAACCCTCATATGTGTGTAATATTTCTTACAAATCCCCCCTTTTGTTTTTAAACAGTCTTTTCTTTAAACTCATTAAGTTTTGGGCTCTCTTTTTCTGTCCTATCTTGGGGTAAGAAAGTACAACACAAAAAGAACAATAGGGAGGGGTACCTGTGATAGTTGACTCAGTACAAAGAATTAATTATCCCATCTAGTTCCTCAGCTTGGTTTAAGGTAAGTGCATCTTACTCCCCATGATCGTTTGACAAGAAGACTGACCTAACACTATTGGAATATTAGGCCAGCACCTAGGCTGGGGATTAGCTTGTCTTGAGAAAAAAAAAGACTTTTTTTCTCAACAGGCCTTCCTTGCTACTTCAATGCTACTTTAATTCTGCCTCCCTAGAAAGGTAACTGTAAAATAATTTTGGAACTAGATCAGAGATCAGTGCTCCCCAAAAGAGTCCCAAGGACCGGTCTGGTTTTTAGTCAAGAAAGAAACTGGATGCTTTTCTTTACCCCAAGCTACTTAGCCTATTGTTACCTCTTATTCTTATGGTTCCCTCTCCCTCTGAAGAAGTAATCCTAATTGCCTTTATGGGATTGGGGTGATAGCTGACTTGGCTTCTTATAGCTGAACTTGAGGGTGTTGGATGCAACAATTTTGGGGTTCCCCTCCTGGGGGCCCATCTAAAAGACACCAGCTGTCAGATACAAGGAGTAAAGCAAGTCTTTGACTTGTGCCTGGATGGAGATTTTAAAACTACCAAATCACAGTCCATTAGAATCTCTTATGGGTTCACAAGAGCCCCCATCTACTGGACTCCTCATTTTTATTTGGTGTCTATTATTGGTCTGCAGAGTGATGAACCCACAGTCTGCCCTTTGGTGACGATTGGATCAGCTAAAAGTCAACGTAATGCTTTTCCCATATGGCTTCTAGATAGAGAGAGAAAAGAGATATTTAGTCATCATTTAATTTTGATTTTAAGATAATGGTGAGCTTGTCTCTCTTGGCTGTAGCCAGGTGCTGCCGTGTGCCAAGGTCTGAAGTCTTCTGTCTGGGCAACATTAAAAAGACAAAACCAAAAAAAACCAAAACCCAAACAAAACAAAACCCAAGAATCAAATAATTAGTGAGATATAGTTGTCTAAATAACATCCCATGTAGACATATGTCTAAAGTCTGGGGAGTATAATCTCTTGGACTGTGACCAATCTCCTTAGTTTTGGTTGTACTTTCCTTCTGCGTGTTTAATAACATGCAGGTGGCCAAGTTAATTGCATTTTGTCCTGTTTAGGCCAGCTGAGGATCTGGTCCTCAGGGGTCTCTTGGGCTTGAGAGGAACCTTGGGTTCATCTAGCCTTTCTTTTAATAGTTGTCAATGGCCCTGACTATGGCTTTCTGTGGAAACACTGAAGAAATCTTTCCTGGGTTTTGTCCCTCTTCTCTTAGACTGGATGCTTGCTCAGATTCATTAAGTGAGGTCTTAATGGCCTCCTCTAATGGGAGAACAGGTTATAGGACATTTCCACAGTTATAGGACATTTCAAGAGATGGCCCACAGTCCCCTGTGACCTCACTGACCTCGAGGGTCAGGAGAGACAATATTCTCCCTTTAAATCTCTCTGACCACATTAATATTGCCTCAGAGTGTGTTTATTGAACACTCTGTAGCTCAGTGACACCAGTCTGGCACTTTTTACCACTGTATAATAGTTTAAAGACCATACATTTCTAAATAAATTTTGATGAGTCATATATTTTAGCCAATGCTTATCATTATTGATCTTTGACCTTAGAAACTTGGATGCCACACATATCATCTCTAAAGTCTCATCCTTGATGGACCTTAAATAACTTACTCAACCTTCACAGACTTGCATGAGCTTTCTAGACTTCTTTTCCATTACGGAAATGTCACTTCCGTCTTACATAAATCTCTCCTTATTAAAACAATTTCTATGTTTGCATCCTTCCAGTGATTTCTTTTATCTATTGTTTTCCTTTATTTATTGGTTTCCTTCCTTGATACCATGAGACATAATGACATCATTAACAAAGGAATTTACTGTCTGTTGTGAGGATTTTTTTACCTGGTGGGGTGGGGTGGGGAATCTAAGCAATGCCTATGCCCTCCTCATAAGGTCCCAATGACAAAAAGATCAATTTCATCAAGTGATGTGGGATTCCCCTCCGTATGCTATGAATGCTACTAGTGAATAAAGAAACTGCTTTGAGCCTATAGCAGAGCAGGCAGGGAAAAACTAAACAGAATGCTGGGAGGAAGAAGGCGGAGTCAGAGAGAAGCCATATAGTCCTGCCAGAGACAGATGCCAAACCTTTCTGGTAAGCCACAACTATGTGGAAATACACAGATTAATGGAAATGAGTTAAATTAAGATGTAAGAGTTAGCCAATAAGAAGCTAGAGCTAATGGGCCAAGCAGTGATTTAAATAATATGGTTTCTGTGTGGTTATTTCCGGGCTGAGCAGCCAGGAACCAACAAGCGGCTTGTTGTAACAATCAAGGGGTGAACAGATTTTATTTTTATGGGAGGGAGGATGGATCTGTATATTTACAGCACTTGTCTTTGATTCTGCATTTTCATGGTGATCATAATCTAAAATTGATTTTGAATTATGTTGGCAACATTATAGTTCAATAATTGTCATGGGCTAATGAGAATTGGATAGAAGAAGCCAGCAAATGCATAGTGTATTTGTGCCAGATGAAGATCAGATAATGTCATTGTCACACAGTGGTGACCCCCAGGTACATATACAGAAAAAATAGCTTCTTTGGTAGAGTAGATCTCCTTGGAATTCTTTTCTCTAAAAAGAAAGGGTTTTCTTTTAATTTTTAAAGGTATGCTTCATGTTAAATTACCCATATATGTGTCTATGTGTTCATATATGTGTGTGAGTACCAGTGTCCTCGACGGCCAGAGGTATCATATCCTTCTGTAGCTGAAGTGACGAGCCATTGAGAGCCACTAGTCTGGGGTGCTAGAAACTGAGCTTTAGCTGAGTTAGCCGTTCAGACCTTTGGTTGTTTTTTATATTTTTGTATTTATTTATTTTGAGACAGTGTTTCATTCTGTAGTATGAGACTGATATTTACTGTGTAGCCCGGGATGGCCTCTGTTTCCAGCAGATCCTTCACTTCACTTCAGTGTTAGCACTACAGCTGTGAGCCCCCAGGCTAGCTCAGGACTTGGGTTTCTCTAGTTCACAGCTGTAGCTCCATAACTTATAGTCTGTCCACTCTTCCACAACACACTAGGTTCTTAGTAAACACTTGGTGAACACAAGGGAGGCAACTCTTTCTTTTGTGAGTCTGTCTCGCTATAGGAATCCATTCTGGGCTCCTTGCAATGAAGGAGCATTGGGTGGCTGACTTTTTATCCTTTCCTGATAGTTCCATATCTCCTATGCTGATGAAGCTCTCTTGGTAATCTGGACTTTGCTGTCAGTTTTTTTAGACTAGTATTAGAAAAAATTCTAGCAAAAAAGAAAAAATTGAAAAAGGGCACATTGGTTTATAAAATGAATCATCTCCAGTTGCCTCTTCATTCCAAACAGTTTTCTGAGTACTTTGTATTATGATACAGTTTTCCAGAATATTTCGAGCAACATTCGGGAGCACACTGTGGCACAAACATGCTTAGAACATTGTATCTGGTAAAGACAGAAGGTAATAACGGAGGAGATTTCTTTGACACTAAGTTATTTCAATCCTCAAAGCAGAGATAAGACAAAATAAGCTTAATGCCTTTTGAATACATTTATATTGAGATACATCCTCAAAATATTTACCAAGGAACAAAATGTTAAGACAGACTTAATAAGAAAAGCCAGGCAATGTTTTAAAGTGCAAAAAGACTTTTTTTTCTTAGATTGCAAAAACAATCTAAGCTGAAATTTTCTCGCTATGCTCCAGAGCTGAAATGTAGAGACAACATGGGTTTGTATTATATATGGATGAAACACCTCTTATTTCTAGACTTAGTGTCATTTTAGTCTTAATTCTCACTGGGTTTGTTTTGTGATACAATGAACACGTGGAAATTTGCTTTTTAGTGAGAAAAGACATACTCATTATATGGTATATTGAAAAGAATTAAAGTCATTTTGTTAGCTAGGGACTAGACCTTCAACTATCTCTTTTATTTATATTTTAAAATTAGTTTTTGCAGGGCCAATAACATAACTTACATGGTAAAAATGCTTTCCATGAAAGCTTGACTACCTGAATCAGATCCTAGGAACTGATTAATGGTGAGAAGAGAAAACTTAATCCCAAAGTGGTCCTCTGACCACCACATCTGTGCCTTGACACACATATCCATGCATACGTGCATATATATGCGCTCACAGTGCGCGTGTGCGCACACACACACACAGAAATAATAAGTAAAGTAAATCTGACTTTTTTGTAATGCTGGGACTGTAACCCAGGACCTTGTGGATCATATGGAAGTGCTCTACTACTGGGCCATTTCCCTGGATCTTAACTGCATACATTAAAAACTAAGAGTCTCAGTCACTCTCTTACACTTCATGTGGAATTAATACTTCTAGCAGGTCCGAATGGCTGTCCCCATAGTGGCCAGACTGTGAAGTGTACTAAGGTCCCCATTTCACTGAATTTTATTATTTAGATGGGGTGTTACATACACAGTTTTTCTCATCTGTTTGACATCTGTCAACTGGTTTTGGAGATGATTTCTTTGTAAGTTATTCAGACTGTAAAGATGTTAAAACGAAATGAAGATATCAATGAATTAATACAACAGAAAAAAATACCGCACAGAAAGCGCTTTCTCCTAAGATGTGTTTGTTCTTCTCTCTATGAATTAGGCTTGTGACAGATGGGAGATAATATGGGTCAGCTGGGAGTGGGTCGCTGCCATTATAATAACCACCTGCTCCGGGGCTTTCCTCCCTCCCTTCCCTTCTTACCATAGTCGTAGAAAAATCAGTTCAGAGACAGTCTTTGCAAAAGAAAAAAAAGTAGCCAGAACAGAAATCTAGGGGCAATGGTAATAATCAGCATAGTTTTTATGTGGTTCAACTACTACCTACATCACAGCTGTGGAATAGTAAGCCACATGGCCACAACTTCTGACATGGGAGCATTCTGGGTTATTTGCTGTTTTTCATTGGAGATGCAGGAGGATGGTTTGTATCTCCTAACCTCAGCTTTGTGTATGAGTGGAGGGTTCAGATAGAAAGCGTTTAGTTTTTTTTTTAAACAATGAAGGAAACCCACCCAAGTTAAAGAAGTCTGTTAAAGCAGAGTTTCTTAGTATCTGTTTCATGCTGTTAAACTCACACTGTGAAAACCAAAACACATAGGTGACCACGTTCAGGTTGACTATTTTTGTCCTGTCACAAAAAATTCACTGGGTTTGTATTCTACATGACTCCCTGTCCAACTCACTGAAAGTTCTGCCAAGACTTGTCTGGATCTTGTCACAGCTTCCAAAGAGAATACTAAGAGCCAGTGGGGTCTGGTGGGCAAGTTTCAGCACTGGGTCTTCATAACTCTGGCCTGTACTCTGATTCTTAGATGAGTTCAGGCTCCTGTAAAATCTGCTGCTTTGGCAAATTGATTACTTTGAGCTCGAGGCACTGATGCGAGAAAGGCTCCTGCTCCTCCATCCCCTTTATTCCTAAAATAAGTGAATAAGCCGTGTCTCCACAAAAAATGTCCACTCCTTACACCAGAAGTGCATCACCTCACCAGGACTGGGAATCAGCATGGGAAGGAGTCTTTGAAAGTTTTTTTTTTCAGGATAGGGTATCTCGGTGATTGAGGGCCAGGGAAATACCACAAAATCATTCTAAGGAGATACAAAATGGCTGCCTCTGAGCAGGAATGAGACAGGGGCAGGCCAGGGTGTGATGGCGGGCTTTGGGGGAGGGGAGTTATGGAGCCCAGACATAGGGAAGATATCAATGGCAGCACTGTGTCCATTGATCTTTGGTGATGGTGGGCATTGCTCAGATGTTCTGCTCTGATCTTGTGGAGTCTTGGCCTGTTCCATTGCATTGTAGCTAGTGTTTCTGGTGACTGTCACCTGGTGCTAAAACTGTTAAGGTCCATCCTGTAACTGAACTCTCTTTGGGACTCTAGTCCTGCCATATATTTGCAAACCTCAGCTGTTCCCTATGATCCCTTTATGTCTTTAAAACCATTATCCCCTGGGTGACTTTTTAAATTACAACATTTAGCTGCCAGAGCAAGATACATTTCTGTGTCCAAAAGCATTGAGGTGTAGCTTAAATATTTTAAACCCTATTTTGTTTTAAAATAAACCTTGTGTTTAGGACAGTACATGAATTATCATGTAAAAATTTATTCCAATCCAAACTGTCTTGGAGATCTGTTGCTATCTCCTAATTAGACCCATTTCACGTGGTCACTACTAATTAAGATGGTGGTGAAATCTGTTGGGGTGAGCTGCTTGTTTGTCCTGGCTGCCCAGAACCAAAATAAGCACACAGAAACTATATTAATTAAAACACTGCTTGGCCCATTACCTCTAGCTTCTTATTGGCTAACTCTTATATTAACTTAAACCATCTCTATTAATCTGCATATTACCACGTGGCAGTGGCTTACCGGCAAAGATTTGGCATGTCTGACTCTGGCAGCTCCATGCCATCTCTCTGACTCTGCCTTCTTCCTCCCAGCATTCCATCCAGTTTTCCCTGCCTTCCTAAGTTCTGCCTTATCAACAGGCCAACATGGTTTTTTTATTCATTAATGGTAATCACAGCACACAGAGGGGACTCCCACATCAGAAATCCTGTGACATTTATCTTTTTTAAACTACAGCAAAATGGTAACCCTATCTAAAAAAAGGGTGGCAATCCAAACTAGAATCATGTCATATGGTCCCTTTAATATTCCCCATGCATGGATTTTAAGTTATTAATTTTCAGTGTTACTAGTTTTAACTAGTTTTATTTTAATTTCAACAGATTTTAATCTGTCACCTGGCTGCCACAGGTCTTTGAAGTGGCAACAGGCAGCTGGTCCAAAGAACAGCCAGTCCCAGGCAGGGATAGCGCAGTTCCCCAAGTGGCTGCAATGGGCCACGAGGGGCAGTGAGTCCCAGGAAGGGAGCTGTGTGGTGGGTGAGAGACCTCGAAGGGGCAGCCAGTCCCACGAGGAGAGACAGATAGATGGGCACGCCACAAGACCATGCTGCAGGTCTCCGAAGGTGGCTGGTCCCAGGCAGGGAGCAACACAGTGGGTGAGAGACAGAGACATGGATAGGCACGCATGCAGAGTAAGGTTGGATATTTATTTAGTGGGTTATGGAGGAGAAAGGGGAGAAGAACAGAGGGGGGAGAGAGAGAGAAAGAGAGAGATACAGAGAGGGGGAAGGGGAGAAGTGGGGAGAAGGGAGAGATAGAAGCTGCCTCTTTGATAGAGAGACTTAGAGTGCAAGCAGGAAGAAAGATCTGCCTGCCTCAGCAGACAGGGGAGGGAGAAGGTGGGACTTGTCTCTTAAAGGGACAGAGCAACCATTACACAGGTGGGCCCCAGAATGTCTATGTCTTCTCAGGTACCCCACCTGTGGTCCTTTCCCAGTGTGTCTGCTCAGACCATCTACAGGCTCATTCAGATTCTGGGCCCACTTGTAGAAAGATATCTAAAACAGAAAGACACAAAACAAAATGTAAACACAGAAAACTTATCAGCCGCTGAAGACTCTACAGGGTCATGGTTCCAATGGGCTTGGATGAGCCCCCCAAACACCCAGATTGTGGGATCTCCCAAAAACTAACAAGGAGACCAAGTGCTGTATGTAAAAGCAAAGAGCCTTTATTCAAGTTCGAACTTGGACTCTCCGTATGTTCAACACATTGGCATGATCAGAAAGTCTCAAACTCAGTTGGGGTAGGTTTATTTATCTAT
>LOJH01001530.1:0-13471 GCA_001685095.1 Ellobius talpinus
AGCCTCAGCACGCAGGACCCGGCAACTTTCCCTGCAACCCCACACGCAGCGTGGGGCTTGGAGCCCCTCCGCCCCTCTTTCTCGAGCCTCCCAGCCTATTCCTCCCGGTCTCGTCTGCACCACCGGCAAGGAAACATTACTATTTTGCGGCTCCGGATCTGGTCCCGTTTGAATATATTATTTATTTTCTCTGACTAAAAGGCACAAAGTCAGAGTGATTTGCGCTATTTTTTCTTCTTAAGCACGAGTCTTTATACTGCTTTAAAACATTGCAGTCTGACCAGTAATCACCTACATGAAGTTATATGCTTCGAGCACAAGGTTTATTCATGACTCCCTCCAAACCCTGCTACCACTGTGCCTTCAATGAGCTGGAGCTAACGGTTTGCCGGGAATACTTTGGAAGACTGAAAGTATCAGTAGCTTGTCCTCTCCCCTCTAGATTCTGGATTTATTTCCCACATGACTTCCCTTCTTACTGCAGTATCTAACAGTAATAACACTGGCCATTTGATCTCAGAAGACTCTTAAATGCATCTTTTATGTGGAGATGGTCTGTTTGGGATTTAGGCCTCACATTAATAATGGATAGCAGTTGTTTTAGTTATTGTAAAAGTCCCCCCCACCACACACACACTTCCAAAGTTACTATTTTAGTAACTTGTGGAAGTATGGAATGAAACTTCTCCAACCACTTCTGGCAAGGTTCACAATTGCATATGGATAAGATGCAAAGTGTAAGATAATTTGAATGAATTATAGTCTGCAGTGAAAGTGCTGAGATTCAAAGGCTGAAATTCCAATTGGCAAAAGTTTGCAGCACATAGAACTTGTGGATAATGCCAGCAGGCTGCAATAGCAAGAAAGACCCTGATGGACACAAAGGTGTCTCCTCCTCGAGTAAGATTTGAAAAGATAAAGTTCTGGTCTGGGGCTGCGCCTTTCTGAAACATACCTGTGTCTCTATGCAGGCCCTGGGCATAGTCAGGTATTTAGCAAAGTTGGCTTCTCTTGAGTTATTATCACGTTCAGAAAGTTTTTTTTTCTTCCCCTTTTCCCCTCCTACACACTTGGCAGCATTGATTGATGCATTCACTAGGCCTCCACACCACTAAGAGAAACGCTTATTTGCTGTAGCAGTTTGGGAAGAAAGTGTACAATAAACAGGGAATAAAGGCTCACTTGTTTTATGAGAGGGTCTTTAAAAGTTGATTTACAATTTATTTAACTTTCTGGAATATTTATAACACGTTAGAGCCAGTTTCAGAAAGAAAAACTTAGGTCGTTTATTGCTCATTTAAAAAAAAAATAAAAAGATCCAGTACGCATGGTGATAAATGTACTCTAACTGTAAGAGTAAACTCAGTTTGCTGTGTGCACTTTGAAGGGGCTTTACCTTGAGAATGCCAGGCCTCTTCTTTTGACTGAGGATGGGCATATCATAATCAACTCGTGTACCTGCCGAAATCCTGACAGGTCAGCAGAAATTTATGAGTAAAGCTTTGAGGGGGGGAACCCCTAGTTTCTAGCACCACCACTATTCTGTGGCTCTTCAACTTGGCCTGCTTTCAACAGGCCCACATTTTAGATGCCGATTCAAAAGCAATGTGGCTTTGAAGCTGGTCCACAGGTTTATTTTTATTGGTGAGTTGTAACAGTCTCATCAACTATGTATGTAAAATATGACTTGTTTGCTCCTGAATATTTTTCGAAATAGTACACAGTTTATGGTGTTTTGTTCAGCAGCATGACTTATGCGAACATCCCCTCGCCCCCGAAACATTTATGCTTTCTTTGGATATTTCCTGCATTTTTTTTAAGTTTGTCTGCTTTGAGAGCTATTTCTGTCAATACATTGGCTAAGTATGATTGTCATTTGAGCAAAGCTATATAAAATACTGTGTACTTTTACTCACATTCTCGTAACCTTTGGGGAATAATGCATTGTAAATACTTCTGATGCAGACCTGGAGGATGTAGATGGTTCATGATGGCTAGTTGACTTTATTCTCACATATTTTATGGAGAGACCTATGGGCATTTGGTTGGCAGGTGAATGCAGTGCTTCTGAACGTGAATTGATGCAGTTTTTAGTTTTTAAGAAGTATTTTAGGAGTATCTTTGGACGTAAAAAATTACCATGTTAGAATGTTTATTTAATGTGTTTATTATCATTAATAAAGTAATGTCTTAGCACAGATACAGTTTATTTGGAGGGATTTGCCTTGCCTTGTAAAATGGAGCTGAGTCTTTAAAATGAAAGCCTCCCTTTGGAGAAGGTTCACTGTGTAGTTTCAGGTCGACTTCAGAGACTCTTTCCATGATGCCACAGCCTTAGTCTCTAGGATGTCCTGTAGACATCTGCATGTCAGTCAATACGAAGTACAGAACATTTATGTATTTCAGAACATTTCAAGGATGAGCTCAGAATTTAGTAATGTTTAAATGCTTTGTGGTTTGGCATGTACCTTAGCGGATAAACTGCGACTTGCCCCCTGAGTTTTTCTTCCAAAGGAATAAAGATTCTTAAACATTATACAGTTTTAAAATGCTAATGGTTTATGGTAAAGAATAATATAATTCTTGTATTTCACTCTTTTTCCCCCACTTGAAGAATGCACACATGTTAACCAAAGCGCACCGTTTCTTTTTTTTGATTTTTTTTTTACAAAAGAGCAACTTTTAAAACTGAACTTGAGCCACGGAGTCTAAAATTTGTGCAGAAAGAGAGAAAAGCTCAATTTTTATAACAATTAAATATACATTATATTATTATACTGTTAATTTAAAGAATCCTGTTATATATAATGTTTACATGGTTAATTAAAAATTTGTAAAATACTTGAACAGATTTGGCTATTAAAATATATTACCTTCAGTATACATTCGAATGTTTAAAATTATAATAATTTCTTCAGTACATATTGTAGTTTTTCGTACCTCAAGAGTATATATGTTTAGGTTGTTATAAAAAATGGTAAAAAAGGAATATGTTTATGTTTGTCCACTCTAAATCTCCATAAAAAGTCACCAAATATTCCTCTAGTTTTTTATCTTTATTTATTTGAAAGTAAATAATTTATCTTTGTGGCAGAAAGCCGTCATATAAAATTGGTATGGCCTAGTTAATCAGGAGTTGAATGGCCTCCCTGAAGCATTTGTGAATGTTGCTTTTTAAGTTTTAAAAAAAAATTATACTTAAAATTTGTAGCCAGCGTCAACATAACAATTGCATTTTTTTAAAGCAAACCAGGAAGAAAAATTCAAATGCTTTAAATTTAATTTTCTCTTCAAATTATCTGACATTTAAAAAGGGATCTGTGAAGGTTTTCCCTGAATCTCCTGTTTGCTTATGGGGAAAAAGCTGAAATATTATTTTTAAAAATGAGATGATGTATTTTATAGGGCTGGTTGCTTTTGAGGGTCTTCCCAGCCCAGTCTATGAACGTGATCAGTTGCTAGAGTGCTGTCACGGTGGGCACCCTGTTTACTCTGGGCATGGAGCTCTGCTTTGTTTGGCCCGCCCCCCCACTCTTTTTTCGTCCCTTCCCATAGTTCGTCATGATTTCTTGGGCATAGGTCTTTTATTTTAGCCAAACGAATACCAGATCTTCTTTCCTATAAAGATCTGACACATTTTTTTCTATTTTTTTGTAAATTATCGGTAACTATAATATTTAAAAGAGTAATTAAGATATTCCCAAAATACATAAGAGGCTGATGAGAGTCTACAGGGGCTCTCCAGAAGGAAAGCCTTTGTTTTCATTGACGGTAGAGATGGGTCTTGCTCCTAGACTTCCATAAACATTGACTGGCACCTGAGTGCTCAGAATTTGCCAATCTGGCCACTGGGCCCTGGCTACACTACAGACGGTGAGGTCAAGGCTGGGACAGAATTAGATATGGCCTCCTGGAAATAGGGTTAGAGTATATATATTGTTATAAGCGCTTAGATCAACTGTGTTTGCTATGTGAAGGGTTTGGGAAGTAGGCCGCATGATAGAATGTCCCAAAATGCTGAACAATTCTTAGAAATTTTCTCCCTTCAGATCATATGCAATGATGATGTTCATATGCAAAGAGTACGTTCCCCTTCCCCTTGGTTGCCCTTAGAGCCTTTAATATGGTTTTAAAGGAAATATAATACTTGGACCACATTTCATGTGAAATAAAGGATTTCTTTAGGGCAACTCCCAGAGGCAAGTTGTCTTCTTTCGTGTTGGTCATATCCGTACTCTTGTTTTTATTCCTTTGCCTAGGATGAGTTTCATCCTTTCATTGAAGCACTTCTGCCCCATGTCCGCGCCTTCGCCTACACATGGTTCAACCTGCAGGCCCGAAAGCGGAAATACTTCAAAAAACACGAGAAGCGCATGTCGAAAGAAGAGGAGAGGGCCGTGAAGGACGAACTGCTCAGTGAGAAGCCCGAAGTCAAGCAGAAGTGGGCTTCCCGGCTCCTGGCCAAGTTACGGAAAGATATCCGACCTGAGTACCGAGAGGATTTTGTTCTTACAGTTACAGGGAAAAAACCTCCATGCTGTGTCCTTTCCAACCCAGACCAGAAAGGCAAGATGCGGAGAATTGACTGCCTCCGCCAGGCAGACAAAGTGTGGAGGTTGGACCTCGTCATGGTGATTCTGTTCAAAGGTATCCCGCTGGAAAGTACTGACGGCGAGCGCCTTGTAAAGTCCCCGCAGTGCTCGAATCCAGGGCTCTGTGTCCAGCCCCATCACATAGGGGTTTCTGTTAAGGAACTCGACTTATATTTGGCATACTTTGTGCACGCAGCAGGTAAGTGCCATGGAAAGACCTCCTTCTGCTTTCTTGTGTGTGCCCCTTCTGATGATCTCTGGGAATGCTGAACCATTCCTGACCTCCCCATAGGGCCAACCTAGGGCATCGGGCCAGTGAGCTTTCAGAGGTAAACCAGAGTCAGGACAACTTGCTACCCCCTGTCTGAGGTGCCACCCTCATTCAGGTAAAACAGCAAAGCTCTCAGAGAATTCCCACTCAGGTCACACATGGTAAGTAATGCTCTCAGAAGTCTCGGTAATGCCAGGGGTAGGAAGGTATAGTCACCTTTTTTTCCCCTAACTCCTAATAAGAGAAGCCTCATGACAACCCTTGTTATGAAGAATAGATTTTAAGCTGGATTGTGGCCTTGTTAAAAATGCATTTTGTTTGTTGTTTGCTGCTTCTCTGTTGGGACTGTTTTAAAACTTTTGAGGCCTCTTGCACCCCCTTGCCAATTAAGAAGCTGGAGGTAAGGTTACTATGAAAATGCCGGGCATTTATGAAAGAAAGATAATCACATTGATATCCAAGCTTAGCAGCTTCTTATGTGGGAATTCTCTGCGTCATTTCAAATAGCTGAAGGAAACCAATCAAGCAGACTCCAAGCAGGTCATATTAATCGTGACCGGCTTGCATAGCCCGTGTAGTAATGCATTGGGAAATGGCTATTGGCGATCAATCCACCGACCTATTTCGATTTGCATGAGATTCACTATTGATTTTGAGACCTGTCTTAGCCAAGTGTGCTTCAGAATTTGGAAGAACGTTCAGGAATCGACTGTTGAGGGCTGGCTGGAATAATGCAGCTTTACTTTGTTCTTTTCGTCTTGTTTTAGACAAAGGCTCATTGTGTTACGTGAAAGTTCAGGTCTTGTGTAACTTGTTGACTTTTTATATGTACATATCAGTCTTGCTAGATTGCCTTCATGGCAGTTACTCAGGCCAGATGGGAGAAAGAAAGTTGTGGAATCCTACCAGTGGCTTGTTCAGGAGCTCCCTCTCTCTCTTCCACACACAGTTTTTCTTCTTTTTTTTCACCCACAATGAGAAGAAAGTATACTATCTGCAAAGTCAACACTATTTTGCAAAAGATTTTTAAAACCTGAAAAAAATTTTAACTTTCAAAGAAATTGGCTAACATTTCCCTGTTTTTTTTCAATGTATGATTTAGAAGAACTTTTGTTACTCATCTGTCCTTACTTAAGAAACTGGAGAAACTGACGTTGCAAGCCTGTCACATCATCATTTGTGTTGTGCCGCCAGGGAAGAGATGTGCATTTCAGAGGATGTGCTCTGAAACCGTCTCAAATATTTGGGCTTTTGAAAAATGTACACTCAATTACAACGCATGTCTGTTGCCTTAGCCAGTTCGAGGCAGCTGAAGTTCTAAACAGGAACAAGTGGCCTTTCCTTAACCACCCTTATCCTTGCTGCTCACTTTCCTTGTCTACAGTAAAAAGCAAAGTTAAAGTTTTTTGGTTTTCAACATTTGCACGTGTTAAGTGCCTGAGCATGCAAAAACGGTTATAAGGCGTTCCCCATGCTTTCTTAGTGTACTCTTTACATCATGTGTTTATCATTTAGATATTTATGAAAAGAATTTATTAATGACGGTGAAAGTTCTCATTGGGCAACTTAGAGGCTTTAGGATGCCGGCAACGGACGAACGGTGTGAGTGTGCTTCCTACAAGAAACAACCAAAACTGAAATGTCTGTGGACTTTCTGTTGGTTTCAGCAAGATCCGTTCTGTGCTTTTATGTTAAGCATATTCTATAAGATCTGAGAGAAATTACCTTAAAAAACATGTGGCTGTCTGGTTCTTCCCATTCCCTGGTTCACCTTTCACTGTCGGTGGGTTATTATTATGTAGTTACTTCCTGTCCTTAAGACAGCACAGTTGCTGGTTGGGAAGATGCCTGAAGGAGTAATGGTGTTGTAATGACATTTGGGAGGTTGCTTAGAAGAGTTAGCATTCTTACAGCTCATGAAAGATTTATTGACAGCCACATGGATCAGACTACCTTCACTTGGGTGTTCCTCGTGGATCCCAGAATCCCTCCTCAGGCCCTGAATACTAGCCAAATGTCTGGCCATTGGTTTCCAGAGCACTACCGTAATGGTTGCCTGCGTGCCCGCAATAGGGAGCTTGCAAAAAGAAAATTGTAAAGGCCTTTTATTGGGAAACACTTCAAATTTGATTTAAGATATTTTGCGACCTCTTATTTGTGGAAGAGAAGTTGCCAGTGCTGATACAAGGTAGATGGGTCACCTACGTGCTGCCGATTTGACAAGCATCTCTTAGAAGGCTGAAGATTTGTAAACACTAAACAATGTTTTTCCCTCCTTAAAAGTTTTGAGGACTTGCCAGTATTGGCAAGAAGCAAAGGCTCTGAAGCGTGCTTCCCCATCCATGCCAAAACCATTGTGGCCTTTGCACCTGTAGTGCATTTTTTTTCATAGCTTTGAAAATGTACTTTCTTCCTTCCAGAATGCCTCCTCTCTTCTGCGTAACCACCAAAATGAGGTTCCCTGCGCTCTTAAAAATATGTACGTTGATTATTACTTCATGTACTGGCTGGTTTTTTTGGCAAAACATTAAAATGTGAATACTTGAAGCAAATGAATAATCAAATATTTGTTAAAAGCAGAGGTGATTTTTCCCCCTAAGGCTTAGAGATGATAAAAGCCAGTGCTTTGAGTACAGCCCTAAATCTGGTGGTATTAAAACTGTGTGACTTTGTGTCAAATAAACAGTAAGACCTATAGTGAAATCACGTGATTCCATAAGCCTGAGACTTTCATTATGTCTTTAATTTGGTCTCTATTTGCATTGTCTTTCCCGTGTATCATATGACGACTTGGTGGTATTATGGTATCATGGCAAATGGGTTTCTTTGTGGGCATGTAACAGTAAAGCTAATTTATGACCAGCCTTTACCAGATGATCTGTATCAGAATCTACAATATACCCGGCACGTGGCAAGGTCACAATTTAAGTTGTTAAGGTCATAACCTTAGCCACCAGGCATTTGACCTTTTAGATAAAGTTAACCTTTGTTCATTAGTAGGCACTCAACCGAGAACTTTCTGGAGAGTTTTTTCTTTCTTTTCTTTTTCCATTTTTTTTGAAACTGCTTCTCTATAACTTCTGGAAATGTAATCAAATTCTAAGGATTCTGTTAAGTTAGTTAAATTTTGGTAAGGGGTTGCACTTTTAAAAGGACTTCATTTTTGGACAGAGGTGGGTCGCTTTATTTACGACATAAAATGATAGTCACTGTTTATGTTTGGTCTTACCTGATGTGGAGCAGCAAGAGCTCTGAGGTAGTCTTTACATGTAGTGACACTTAAAATCTAAAATTAAACAAATGGAATTATGTTTAATTCAACAGCGGCCCTTGCTAATTCGCAGGTGGCAATGGGCCGAAAGCTGAAGCACATTGAGCCTTTGTCACTTTTTAAAGATGAGGAGTTTTCAAAGATTGCAAGTATTTTTAGCCGTCTTAAAAAAATCTACTTTGAAAGATTAAGTGACCAAAATTGTCAGCAAATTGCTGCAACTGCTAATTAGCCAATGACAAAGGAACTGATGCCATCCTAATGGCTGTGCGAGTGCCTGTGAGCTTTAAGATGGGAAGTGAACACTCTGAAGAGGAGCCTTGGAGGGCAGGAGCTGCTGCTTGGTCTGTCTCTCTGTCCTTGCTGGAAGACCTGTGTCAGTATCCAGCAGCTTGGTACCCATCCTGGAACCTGCAGGGCAGGCTTACTCATCACTCCATGGTCCGTACCGAAGTCTTCCTTTGCTTATGCTTTCAGGAACATTCATTTTAAGTCGGAACTCTGCTAGTTTGGCTATGATGAGCCACGTGTTTCCATTTCAGCCAAAAGAGGAGCTCTTCCCATTCAGGTGCACGTTAGTTTTATTTTGGCCTCGTGACTGCCATTCCTTCATATAGTACTAGAGAAAGCCATGATATGCAGATAGACCAGATGGTCATGTTGACAGATTGAGAATTCACTTCCTACTGCTTCAGAGCAGGTGTAAGATGGGGAGTGCCTGTGAGTGTGTGCTTTGTGTGCATGTGTGCACACCCAGGCTGCACCCAGAGTGCTGCTTAAGCAGTAGCAATGGTTTCAATAGTATCCTAAAGATACTTTTTAAAATGTGAAAATAATTACACATAAGGTACAAAACATATTCAATAATTTTAAACATTAGAAATTTTGTTATATTTTATAATTATTCTATGTCCAAATAATTTTTACAATGTACCAATTTTTAGGTGCCTTAACACATTCATTAGAGGGAGTGTTGCATTTCTAACATATATTCAGCATGTTTTCCTGGCAAGTATGTGTGTATATGTGTTTATATTCAAGACTAGGGCTGTACATATATAATTAAACTTCTTCAGAAGCTTAACAAACTCCCTAGCAGAAACATGTGCACATAGTTCCCATGATTTGTGGTGTTAAAGTATGTTTGGAAAAAGAAGGGATAAGTCTAATATATGGCAAAACTTAAAATTGAGAGAGACCTAGTCTATATCCCAAATTCCAATTCTGACCTTAAGCCCAATGCATGGTAGAATTTTTGGCACATTGATTATATTGTATATTATTGATACATGTATACTGTTTTATCTCTTAATTCCATAAGAATAGTTCTAGCAACCAACAGACTTGAGATTAAATATGACTTTTAGAGACTTAAGTGTGTTCCGCAGTAACCTGAGGATAGTAACAATATCCTTTCCCTTGAATGTAGTAACAAAATCCTGTGCTTCGACCATAGTGAAAAAGATGGATGTTCAAAGGCAGAGAACTCATGGGAGCACAGGGCAAAAGTTGGTTGAGAGGAAGCTTTTGAATGGAAGTCAGTTTGTTTATGGCTAGGAGGTTTGACTGTGTTGGTTAGAAAGTTTCCCAATGCTATTGGCATGGTTTGCCTGTCTTCCTTCCCACCCTGTGATGAATAGCGTTAATTTAAACCTATTTAAGGCTAGTGTGGGAGAAACCACAGCTTTTGTTGTGGTCAGTGCTGTACACAGTAGGACTGGGTTAAGGCCTGGAACTCCTTCCAGAGGATGCAGAACAGCCTGTCAGCTCTTTAAATCTCCCACAGAAGCAATTGCTCCTAAATGTCAATATAGATTATTGAAACAATACTGAGGATTAGAGGAGAAGAAAAAATGCAGATTGAGTTTAACAAATGTGCTAAAATCTAGTTTTGTACTATTCCTTAAGTAATTTCTTGATGGTTATTTAGAAGTGAGAGCTTGCTTTTAAGAATATTATGAATTGTAATCCTTTATGGGTTTGGGAGAAGAGGAAGGAGCTGGGTGGAGGAGAAAAAGTATGCACAAACAACTTGCATTGTTAAGGGAAATGTAAAACCATAGACTTAAGCACAAATGGAGCTGCTCTAAGGAGTTTTGGCCAAAGCAGCAACTGTAAAGGATCTCAGACAGGAGGATGTCAAGTGGAGACGTTTATAATGCATATTTCCACTTTGTTTGTTTTGTTTTTGCTTAATTAGTTTGAGACAAAGTTGCTACTTGTAGCTTCAAGGTTCAATTCAAAACTTTAGAAACAAATGTACAAAGACTTCTTTTGGAGGGTAGGCGTTCAGTTAAGGACTCTAGAAGGCACACAGCAGGGTGCTGTGGACATGCAAGGGTGCTGAGGACATGCTTCTGATTTCTGCTGGTTTGTGTCATGTAACTCACTGTGCCGGCCACTCTCAGGCTCTCTCCCACTGATGTAATGGTAACCCACACATTCTAGATCCAGACTCTGATGTCTCCAAGAGGGACAGCATTTTCTCACTTCTACTTAAATAGAAGTGGCTTTTCCCCTTTTGTGTCATTCCTCTCCCTAACCCCCAAATTGGAAAATACGTACTCATTTTTTTTAATGGTCTCTGCAGTGTTTGGGCTGATAGAATTAGTCCTCCCATCCCTGTTCTTGTTAAATAAACATGGTTTTGGAGATAAAGGGTGATAAGTCCAGCAAATGGTGAAGGCAGAAACTCTACAGCAGAACATGTTTGCTGTTCTGTTTCAAAATAGGCTACATAAGACAAAACGGAGACCAAGAAGTAAGTCCTTTAGCTCTGTGTGCCTTGACACTGCCCTTCTTGGTCTTCTGAGCTTTGTAACATGTTACTAATTCAGCAACTGGTAGGATGGTCCCAGTGACTATGAACTGAAGGAGAATCACCTGACATCTTTGAGAACTTTGTTGCCTTTGACATCTTTTCATGTCTTTCAAACACTTAAGCTGGTGGTAGATATTTGCCATGCACATCAATTCAGAGTACCAACACTGAGCCAGAAGGAAGGGAATGCGACTTTGAATGTCTGAGTGTGGTTGACACTGTTCTGAGTTTACCTTATGCTTAGCTTGTTCTTTTTAACTTCATTTGATTTTCTCAAAGCTGGGCAGCCCCACCTTGTTAGGCAAGCTGCCTGCCTCAGACTACTCTCTACACCCTTCTTTCTTTCCTTTTCCTTCCTTCCTTCTTTACCTCCTTACTCAGATTAGTATTGTGACAAAACTCTGAAGAGCAGCCCATGACTTCCAGGAAGGTCTTCTGTCTCCAAAATCTTTATAACTTATGTCATAGTAACCCAAATGCTGTTTAAAGGTGCCACACACCTCCCTAGGAGCAAAGGGAACTGTCAAAATGTAAACCTTTCCATGGAGATATTTTTTCTGTACAGTTCAAGTCTTAGCTATAGAAGAGGCCGTGATTGGTTAGGAGAGAAATGGTCCCTTGTCAGTCAAAAAGCTGGTATGAGTTATCTGTTCTTGTTTTCAGGATAGTAAAGTGAATAAGTGTATTTTGAAACAGGATTAAAATAATTTTTTAAAGATACAGTTAGATTAATGAGTGCTAGATACTTTGGGATGACACTGAGTATTAAACCAAGTATTACCTAAAAATCTTAATTTTTAACATATTTATGTTCATTTTTAGCATATTTATATGTGTAAAAGAAATACTATTTTTAATTCATAATGATTTAATTTTAAACATTGCTTTGCTTTAAAATTTGCCTTTGATTTTATGTTAATACAAAACAAAGTAAAAATCATGTTCTAAGAAGACATTTTATTAGTTTAATTTTTTAATTAAAATAGAAAATATGAAAACAGAGATGATTCATTTTAATTCCCTTATTTTGATTTTTGGAGCTTAAACAAGATTAGGGTGTTTTGTTTTGTTTTTCATGGGTAGAAAGCATTTTTGAGACAGGATTTCTCTGTGTGGCCCTGGCTGTCCTGGAACTTACTCTGTAGACTATGGGATTAAAGGCATGCACCTCCATGCCCGGCCAAGATTAGTTTTTAATGTTTGCAATGCAAGCCCTAAAAGCCACACAATGTGAATTTTATCATTGTAAATAGAATAAAAGACATCAATTTATACTACATTAGTTCATTGTATGTATTAATTCTCCTTAGGTATATTTAAATCAACTGCTCAGTTGAACTTTTGTTAAATAGAACAGAAATATCACTTTTGTCCTAGGAGACAGGGTTTCACTATGTAGCCATGATGGCCTGGAATCTGTTTACGTGGGCAAGGCTGACCTCACAGAGCTCCATCTGCCTCTGACTCCCGAGTGCTGGGATTGAAGGTGTATGTCATTATACCTACCTTGAAATAAGATTTTGTGTGTGTGTATGTGTGTGTGACTTCTGAAAAACACTATAGGTTAAAAAGGTGATCGCTAAGCTAGGTAAAGTGATTCAATCCTATTATCTCAGTATTCAGCAGGCTGACGCAGGAGGATTGCCAACTTGGGCTACAGAACCAGGTCCTCTCTCAAAAGGTCAAGAAAGAGGATATTTTAAATGTTCTGTGAAACTGTGAAGCACTTGTCATGGTAGGGCTCCTATGCTTGATTGCTATTACCTGGTTGACTTTACTCTGTCTCACAGCCTCACCAGCCCAGGACCAGTTAGCATGCTGCTTTGGTGCTGTTGTAGAAGGTAGCTACAGTAAGTCACCCAGCTTGTTCTGTGTAGGAATCTTTGGAACGGGAAGGTCTTCTCCAGTGAGTAGCAGGGACAGTAGAACTACATCGTCAGTATTCACTGTCTTTTCAAAATCAGAGACGAATTTATTAATATTAGAAATTTGAAGCCATCTCTTCTATATTGAGGTGGTTTCCCTTTTCATGCTGGAGGAATTTATAGTTATGTATATTTTAATCCTAAAGGGATTAGTTATTTGATTTTAAGCTCCTTCAAAAAATGATTATTGTACATGCAGGAGTCCTCATTGTCACTTTCAAGTCTTCCATTGACTTCCAGAGGAGCTGACATCAAAGGCCTTAGGATGACCAATCCTCATCAAACTTTATAAAGTTTTGACTACAGAGGGCCATGAACATGTGGACCAAAGAGGTGAAGTGACCTGGAGCCTTTCTCTGTGCCCATTTAGAGTATCCTAAATGGGTGTGTGTGATAGGGGCACATAAAAGTTTACTGTAGCGTATGAGGTGCAGTGTGTCTGCATGCTTGCCTCTGCAGCCCACTATTGCATGGTTGTGTGGGTTCTGTCATAACAGGAAAACTTGTAGATATTTTTTATGCCTATGTCTTTATTTATTATTTGTCTGTCTGTCTGTCTGTCTGTCTGTCTGTCTGTCTGTCTGTCTGTCT
>LOJH01001530.1:13509-54357 GCA_001685095.1 Ellobius talpinus
CTATCTATCTATCTATCTATCTATCTATCTATCTATCTATTTGAGACAGGGTTTCTCTGTGTAGTCCTGGCTGTCCTGGAACTGGTTTTGTTAACCAGGCTAGTCTGGAACTCAGGTCTGCCTGCCTCTACCTCCTGAGTTCTGGAACTGAAGACTTGGCTCCCCTGCCTGTCATATGCTGGTGCTTTGCATTACTGATCATATGTATTTCAAAATGTTGTCCATGGAAAATGGTGTATTCGAGAGTATACTGGTAGAATTAAGTGACTGAAAACTAAAATGCTTGACCAACGTTTAGGATGAGCAAGGATTCGAGGTAAGAATCTGGCTGCAGTTTGTTCGCATGAAAAATGCTTGTGTCTTTGTAGGACTGTGCCAGGACTTTTGCATGGGTGTGTATCATACAAAATCAGTGAGTTCCTGAAATTACTGGTGGATTCATTTAGCTGGACTCTCTTTTCTTCTTGTAAAAGGTGGAAGTTTTTCTTTTGGGAATCGGTTTCCAGTGATTTCTGACCGGGGGAGGCTGTGTGGTGCTGTCGTGCAGCAGGGTAGTGTTGCTGTGTGTGTCTGCCAGGGAAAGACAAGCCTTGCGGTGCTTTTGTGACCTATCAATGGGTGACAAGGACTTTTATTAAAATTTACTTTTAATGTACTTTTGAAAATCACTCCCATCACCCTTTTCACTCAAGAGATGTTATGCTCTGGGCTGGCAAGATGGCCTAGGGGACAAAGGTGCTTGCCGCAGAGACTGCTGGCTGACCTATGTTGATCCCTTGAACACACATGGAGATGTAAACAGAACTGACTCCAGAAAGTTGTTCCCTGACCTCCACACCTGTGCCATAGCAAACTGCTCCCCCGTATCATGCTCACGTACACAACTAGAGATTAGTAATAAGTTGAGACTGAATTTAAAATTTTTAATGAATTATTTTTCAATATTTTAAAATTTTTATGTTTTAGAGTTTCAATAAAATATAGTAAGGATAATAATTTTAAAGCTATAATACCTTACCAAGCCCAGAATATATATTATATTACAATACATATAATTATATATTTTATATATTATATGACACATATATATTGTATATAACATATAATTATATGATATATATATACACATACATATGCACACTTTTTTGTGGGAATATTTCAGGCTGAAATGTTACAGTTAAAGAATTGTTCTAAAGGTATGTGTCCCTCAGTTCAGAAAAGACGAAAAACATGCAAAATGAATAAATGCAATCCTTTGTACTTTCGCCACCTACATTTTTAAACTACAGTGACTGATTTCTCTAGAAAGGTCAGAGGTTTCAAACAAAAAGCTTTGTGATTCTTCAAAGAGAGACATTTTGAATTTTGCTGTAGAGACTAACTGTGCCTGCCTTTCGCTTCATTTTCAGTTGAGCCTGGGAGGTGATGGGGTGGAAAGTGGCAAATCTGTGACACTGGGTCCTGAGACAGCTGATGTGTGGGCTGGCAGGAGGGTAGGGAGCCGGGCTAGACAGCAACATGAACTCCACCTCGGCTCTGTACTATGAAGTCACTTAGTTTAGGAGTGAACCCAGAGACTTTAGGGGTTCGTCTTGTTCTGCGGTAGAGCCTTCCTTTACAGGCTCAAACACACGGCAGGCAGAGAGGTTTGTGTATGTGGGTACCAGGGTTTTGTGGAGTTTTATACATTGTGCATATGGGTTTCTTTGATTTTATATGAGCTTGTTCGTCTTTGCTTTCCTTCATTTCTGACTTCTCCTAGTTTGAGAGGATTCTTGCTGTTCTATGTGGGAGAATGGCTGTGCTCAGAAGACTTGTGTGAGTGGTTGCTTTTCCTCAGGCACTAGGGCCAGAGAGCAGGGCTCACTCAAGTCAGCCGATTAGAAAGTAATGAAGCCTGCATTTAAGCTAAGTCTCCCAGATCCCATGCTTGTGTTCTTAAAATGCAATATTTATCTAGCTTTTCCTTACATGTCATCTTACTAGTTCTCCACAGAAACCTTACTATTTGGGGCGAAGAGTGTTCGTAATTGCCTGTATGTAGTAGGAAGCAGGTTGAGGAACTTGTCCCAGGTATAAGAGTTAGCAGATTGTTCTTCTGTGGCTTCTTTTTTTAAATCTCTGACATATCCCACAACACATTGTACTCTAAGCCCTGCTTCTGGATTTATGGTGGTTAAAAAAAATACGTTCTCCAGAACTGCACAATAATCTTGAAATCCATGGTTTATTTAGAAGCTTACAAAAGGTAGTATAAAAACCACCCAGCATATTGTCTATGTTGGTATTAAGTTTGCTTTTTTACCTAAAAGCAAACCCAGAGGCCCAGAACTTTATTTTATAGCCAGGGAGCTGAAGTTCCTGCCTCCCCGGAATGCTGTGATGGAGGAACTGTGTGAATCCACAGCAGCTGCATCGTGTGGATGCCCAGGCTGATCCTGGCCAGTGAGGTCAGTTTAGCTGCCTCTCTTGACAGATTCTACCTTGGCACTGGCAGTTGAGGCATCAAGGATACTTTCAGTTCTTTTGACCTCTGCATAGTGCTGGGTTCCCAAGACAAGAACATACCATGCAATGATTTACTTATCTTAGGTGTAATTTCTTTAGGTATTAATATTTTTAAGCTTTTGACACTTTCATTAGGGTCCTTCTAATTAATAGGCTGTGTGAAGTCTTTAAACATTTGTAGAATGAGTTGTTAATTTTTTCAATGAAAATTGTATATGTGTGTGTGTTTACATGATGGGGATGTGGGGGAGGTGCCTGTCATGATGTATGTATATGCCTGTGTGAGTGTAACAGCTCTGTAGAGTAAGTTTGCTCTTTACACCTTTGTCCAGGTTCCAGGGAAAGATCTCAGTTCACCAGATTTGCTCTGCGAGCACTTTTACCAGGTGAACCATCTCATTGGCCCCTGTATTGCTTTTTTAAATAAGGCAATTGGAGCACATTGAGGGTTGTGACATTTGACTACGTTTCTATTAGTGCTCAAGATTTTTTTTTCGTATCAGAAATATCCGTGGAAATGTTCAGAAAGTCCAGACATGGACAGTGGTGCCCATGCCTTCTGTTACTTAAGAGCTGACCACTATGGCATGTTTTCTCTCGAAAAAGCCACAGAGACTTGCGATTTTTTTGTTTCTTTTCTAAAGATGTCTTCCTTGTACTGGTGAAGTCTGAAACAAATAGAGTTACAGGAAAACCAAACATGGGGAGAACTAGCGTGGAAAACAGAAAGGAAGGGAAGCCTTGGAGAGCAAACTGAAGGGAATTCATTTGGCAGTTTGTGGCGGTTCCTAGAACACAGCCAGATCTCAGCCGTGCAGCCTCCTATAGTAGGTTTTTGCTCCCACTCTGACAGTTAGCAATGGCAAGACTTCCACAGTGAAGCAGGTTTGAAGTCGCCAGGAGTCTGGAGTCGTTCTGCCTTTCCTTCTCCTCCAGAGGTGGCAGGTGCACATCGCGTTGCCTTTGAATAGAGAGCACCCACAGCTACTGTGGTAATGGGGTGGCTAGATCATCTGTGGCAAAGTGTGTGTAGATGGAGAAAAGAACCAGAACAGGTCCAGGTCTCCTACGAAGTAACAAAAGAGCAGCAGGAATCTGGTGGTCCCAATAGCAGATGCTGGGGTTTGTTTTTCTCTATTTTATTTTCTTGTTTAAGCTGAAAGTAGAATCCATTTCTAGCACAACTACCCTGCATGCTTCTCTCTGTATAAACCAGAGCAAATAATCTGTCCTATAGTTGGTTTCAAGACCCAGAAAACAGCGGTGTGTAACATTCACAAAATGGCACAGAATGGTCCTAGAAACTCGCTCCGAGCACTGTAAATAAAAATGGCTGGGGATTAGTCTCAGAAACATGTGAGATGTCATGAAACTCAAGACGCAGCTGTTTGTTTAACAGTCCGTAAGAGAAGTGAAGCAAACTTGATACAGTCCATGGGATGTTAGCAGTTCAGCTCCTCCAGGGCAAAGCAAACCACGTCGCTTTTAGACAAATGCCAGAGTGTGCCTGGTGATTTTAGCAATATTTCATATTTCCTTTATTTAAAAGTATCTTATTTCCAAATAATGGAAGTTTAAAATTTGAAAATCTGTTTTTCCCCTAATTTTTAGAATTTTCCCCTTTCTCTTCCCACCTTGTTTTTTCATAATGCTGAAAAGCATTATATTTTTATGCTGTTTTGTCTTCTATTTCTTCGTAGTACCAACAGCACTGAATAATGATAAACAGTCTTCCCTAATGTCTTAATATTGTGTATTTCTAAATATGTCTATCCAAGTTGGAATTGAATTTGTAATAATGCCGTTAACACTCATTTCTGGTTTTAGAGTCTTTAGAAGAAAATTGTTTCAGACTATTATTCTCTTTTGAGAACTCAGGCCAACATCTGGAAACAGCATAGCTTGTCTTAGAAATTGTAGTTAGTCCCCATCTGCATATTCCCACCAGGATGAGATTTCACTAACCAAAGGATCTTTCATTCTTTGAACTTTGGAAGAGAGGAGTTGGGGTTGGAGAGTTTCAGGACTTGAGGAACTGGCAGTGGAGGAAGGGCTTGAGCGTGTGACGAGACCCCCTTTACCTGTGCTGCTACCGTGTAAACAGAATAACAGATACGGTATTTAAACACTGCTGCCTGGATCAACTGAGAGAGGCTGGTAAAATGACCTTTCAGAGTTAACTAGCAAGCCCAACTCTCCTTGAAATCGGAGAGGACATGTGGGAAAACAGGGATAAAAATCCTGTGTATGGAGCGCACAGGGCATCCCTGCCATCTTCCTGCCTCCCTGCTGTAGGCTTCTACCCATGGAATTTCAGTTGTAGCACATGCATGCATGCTTTTGTGTCATACTGTGCTACTCCTTGTGCTTAGAATGTGCTAGCCCACCTTTGCTTGGCTAATGTTAGAATGTGCTAGCCCACCTTTGCTTGGCTAATGTTAGAATGTGCTAGCCCACCTTTGCTTGGCTAATGTTAGACTCAGCTGTCTTCCCATTTCCTCAAGGAAGCTTTCTTTTCATCCCAGCTTGAGCTAAGGATCCTGTCCAGTGTCCTGATATTCACAAGGACTATGTTAGTACCCCACCATCATATCCTGTGTTGTGAGAAACTGTCTTCCAAATTGGACTGTGCCTTCTATCTAGACAGGGACAGGCTTGTATTGCTTTGGATGCCCCATGTACGACAGGAGAGTATCTGGTATTTAGTGTATATACCATAGCATCTTTGTGACTAATGACCAGAAGGGGAATTTGGGTGGAGCAAAATGAAACTGAGCAGCTTATATTTGGAATTCTAACAGTAGTAATAAGTGTTGGGGATATAACTTGGTGGTTGTGTAGTGGTTGCTTACTACACATGGGGGCCTGGGTTTGGTTTTAAGTCCTGTCAAACAAAAACGATCAAACCACTTTTCATACCTGGGTGAGAATTGTTTCTCTCTTCTCAATTATGTAAATCAGTGTCTGTTTCTTTACCCAAATCTAGTTTCGTGTTAGCCCAAAGGAGTTGTTGATGTGTGAATAATTCTAATTCTGAACTTAAGAGTTAGAATTATGTATAAAAAATTATTCAGGATATTTTCTTTTTAATTTCTAAGATCCTATGCTTGACTTTCATCTGAGCTTTTTTGAACTTAGAAAAGACGCTGTTTAGGGAATGGAGTAATGCCCTGTTGCCCCAGTTCCACATGAGGAGAGCCCTGCCTCAGCATCGGGCATGTGTTAACAACCCACTGTGCACTGTGGCTTGTGCATGAGGTCCCCTTGATAGGCAGGGAGGGAGCTACTCTGTGTTGCAGAATTTTTTGTGTATAAGTTCATTAAAAATGAGGCACTTTTCCCCAGAGTGCGCAGTCGAAGCTTTTCGTTGGTTTTGAACCACACTTTGTCTTGGTCTGCGTGGAGAAGTGTGTCCATCACTCCTTATCTGTAGTGAGCATTTGCAGGTTTGTATGTCACCTTACTTATGGGGTCTATTTAGGGATGGTATATTTACTTATCCAAAGTTGGGGGATACCACAGGTAGCAGTACAGAAGTTAAAGATCACAGTCATGGCATTGGGTCAGGTATATAGGCCTGAACGTTTACATTTCCCCTTCTAAAATCTAAAGCTTTACTCATTAAAACTGCTAATCGTTTCATTAGTGCTAAAAAGCACAGGCATATGCATATCTTCTTTGTTTAATTGAAGACTTGTTGATCATAGGTAACATAAGCTTCTAAAAGAGCAACAGAAACTAACCCAAGAAACCCCAACACGTACGCATTTATGATTTTATTCTCTATCTAGCACACTCATTATCAAAGGCATTCTAGTATAGACTTCCCCAGAAAGTGTTTTGTCTGGCCTGCTGTCTGTCTCAAAGCTCCTCCTGATTTCAGCAAAGGATAAGGGATAAAGAATAATTTTGATATATAAAGATAGAACCTTATAAATAATGAGAAGCCAAACTTAGTATACAAAAATGAATGTTATTTGTAAAGTGTGAGAAAGTATTTGCTGCCATAGGAAATTCTGAAATCAGGTTGTGACCATTCTTCCTTGGTGATTGGTCACCAGATACACATGGGAGGTGATAGAGAGAGAACAGGGTTTTTCTTCCTCTTCTATTTCAGTTTGTCCTCAGAACTGCTTGGAAGGTAGTGTCCCTGGGAGTATATGTAATTTAAAATGTATCTTCTTATTCCACACTTTTCTGTGAAGTGTGTAATTCATATAGAAGGTTATAAGCCACTTGCTTACAAAAATAATTATCTTGAGAAGAGAAAAATAACTGTTTAGGAACAGATTTTAATACAATAATTTTAAAGCTATCATGAAATGTTAAAAAAGAAGCCCAATCAGGCATTAAATATATAAATACCTTTATTTTTAGTTCTTAAAATTATATCAAAATTATGTTTGCACTTATAGTTTTAATTATTAATCTTTCTAACTTTTATTCCTTCAATAAAAAACCCTGATTTGTGGCAAGATATTTGGTGAAACTGCAGCACCTGGGGGGAAACTGGGTCCTTGTCACTTGGTGCTGCTGACAAAAGACTGGCCTTCCTTGTAATGTCTGCTCTTTCATTGGCAGCTGCTGGTGGGCCATCTCAGGTGTGAGGAGTGTTTACTGGTAGACAATGACTCCATGTTGGCCCCTGTAGTGCATTTCAGTGATGCACTGCCCTAGCTCATTATTCCTTTATTTTCTAGTCGGACACGCTATGATCACCTCCATCCTGGCCAAGTGTAGATTTATGGACTGCACTGTTTCCACTCTCCATCAGTGACTGTCGATAAATGTAGACCTTTTTAAGGAAGTTTATCCCTATACCCACATGAGCCTGGTGTGTTGAAGTTATGACTGGGTTTGTGATGGTACAGGAAACACCCCAATAGCAAGATTCATCTTTGATCATCACATTTTATTCATGTCCCATTAATTAAAAAATTTGAGGATGTTTATAGATTCTCACTTCTATAAGTCGATTTTCCTTTCCTTTGGATTAGATCTCTGTGCATCCCAGGCTTGCCTGAGAATTATGGCCTCAAGGGATCTCACTATCACAGCCTCTAGGATAGCTGGGAGTGTGGACACAGGGCAACATACTGCTTATTACTAGACACTGAGTACTGTCACAGGGCAGATGCTTTGAACTCTTATTTCATCTCTCTTCTGCCAGATGACAAAACTTTGTTGATTTTTTCACACGCTGCCCCATCCACATATAAGATAAAACACATATAATGTGCTTTATATGTGGATATACAAAAATACAAACACACATTTAACAAATATGTACAGGCTGCCCAACTTTTTCAACAAGCCTTGTGCTCATCATTTCTTAGCCCCTTCCCGAGTATACAAGTTTATTTTGAACTAAGCATGAGTATGTGAGGTGGGGTGGATTACCATGTTTGCATCTGACCTGGCTGGGGTACCCCTTCTATCACTGTGCTCTTGTTGGCAAGGAGAAGCTTTGATTGGATTTGACATATAATTGCTTCAAGTCAGTCAAGTAAGAAAGAATGTGAAGGGTTTTTATTTTTTTTCCAACTTGACACTTAATAGATTCCTTTGAGGAAAAAAGGATGGAATTACTTAAATATTCAAAATAGAAGTCTGAATCTCAACATATTTCTTTTAAAGCTGCTTATGAGAAGTTCTTTACAGAACATTCTGAAAAATATTTTCATTTTAATAAACATTACTAATTTCAGTTCTTATTTATTTTGAGGCATGTAAATTATAGCATACACACACACACACACACACACACACACACACAGACTGAAGACCTATGGACCTGTCCCCTCCTGAGATGGGAGTCAGAACCACTGCCTTCCACACACTTGACTCATCACTCAGAAAAGCCCACCCATTATTCTGAGTTTTGTATTTGCAGTTGTTGTCCTCTGAAAATAGATGTCTTGTCACATATTTATGTGCTAAATATATTGTTTAGGTTTACCTGTTTTTAAGTTTTAGAAATTAGATAGGTAGACAGACAGACAGATAGGTGATATATACAGCATAGATACCAAGTACCCTTTCCTCCCGTCAACACTGTTTCCAGTGTTACTGCATATGTTGTAGCACATTGTTGTTTCTTGTTGTATGATGTTTCATTGTATAATAGAACTACAGATTGTTTTCAGTTCCTTAGGGTCCATACCTAGTGTGCCTAGGAGTAGAACTGTTCAGTTGTAAGGCATGTTATTGTTAAGGTTTGTAAAAACAGAGTAATATTTTATCATGCTAATAATTGTACACATCTGTACTCACTAACAGTAGCAAGTTACCAAAGTTTGTGCTGATGTCTGCATTATCTCTTGTATTCAACATCATTAGACTTTACTTTTGTCTGACTAGAGGCTATGCCATGTCTCTCTCTCTCTGTCTTAGCCTCATTTCTAATTTAATTAAAGATAAGATTGTTTTTTTTGTTGGAGCTTGTTCCCTTCCTTGTCTATGGGAAGTGTTCTTACCTTTCGGTAATGTTTTTCTGCTTTGCTGCCCGTCTCTCTGGTATGCAGAGGTCCAGCAGCCCTGAGTTCTAATCTATGGCAGCTCTGCACTTGCATGGATCTTTTCACAGTGTGTGCCTTATGTTTTATTTTCTTCTGATTACTTTTGTTGAGTAAGATACCATAATTTTAATATAGCAAAGCTTTTGAATCTCTGTGTGTTGTTTAATATGATTTTTTACTTCAAGTTCAGAAATATATGGCATTTTAATATATTTTTGTTTTCATCAAATTCAAGTTTGTACTACATTAGAGTTTATTTTATGGATGATGTGAAGTAGGGTCCACTCTCATTTTTTCTATATGAATAAGTAGTTTATAATGCACCAGTTATTAAGCACAATGCCACTATTGCCATTTATGCAGCTTTCTTCTGCATGTGGTATGTTCCCAAATGATCTATTGTGACCAATTAATATATTTTGTGTTACTACCACAATGCTTCAGTAAAGCAAATCTATATTTCTGCTTTTCACAAGCCTCTCACTGTCCTCAACCCTTCATGGCTTTATTATAGGACCATCTGGTCAAGTTTCACGAAAGAGCTTATTGGGACTTGGCTTAGATGTATATTAACTCTACAGGTGAGGGAAACTGACATTTAAAAAAAATCAGATCTTATCTATGAATATGGTATGCCTTTTATTTTGGTCTTGTATAATTGATTACATTGAATTATTTTTTTAGCCATGCCTCGAAACTTCTAAAAGCACTGCTTCTATCACTTGTGTTTTCAGATTATATTTGAACTTGGTTTCCGGGGCAGAACTGCAGTTAAAATCTGTGTGGTGATCTAGCTCCAGTTACACTTTTAGCCAGAATACCCCGTATGCTCGTTCATGTTTTCTATGTCATAGCCAGTGTCTGTTTATGTGGACTCCTCTCTCATGCACACATCCTTTCAGCCCTCCCAGTGTGGTGCTGGGGTGCTTGCCTCAGAGGGCGAGTACCTCTGACATTTATTTATTTATTTATTTATTTATTTATTCATTCATTTATTTATTTATTTATAGCTATTAAAAAGACAAGTTAATGCTTTACCAATTAAATGGCACTTTTTCTGATAATATTTTAATATTATCTTGCCTGCTTTATTGACCCTCCCCTATTTCTGAGGATGGAAATGTGTACTCTGCGTAAACAATAATGAAGCTGAGTTTTCTACTAAGATCTGTTATGCTGAATGGTTCTTGTTTGAACTTACTAGTGGGGAGTGCTGTTTTTAAGAGAATGGTGACCTAACATTTCCCAGTAAGGTTCATTCCTCATAGTCAGCAAAGAGAGGCATGCTGTGCGTGTGTCTCCTTGAGACGTTCTGATGCTCTGTTGTATGCCAGTCTCTCTAGCTTTTGAAAAGGTGTTTTACAATTTAAATTTATTTAGTTATTGTATGTGCATGCTTGTGGGCACCCACGTGGAAGTCAGGACAATGTGAGGGGGTCAGTTTACTTCTTTGACTGTGGATTGTGGGAATCCACTCAAGTCACTGGGCTTGGAGGCAAGTGTCTTTACCCACGGAGCCATCTTGTAGGCCCTGGGCTCTCACACTTTGCTTTGAAGTAGAGTATCATTTTTCACAACTTCAAATGTCTGGTTTGGATGGACCTTCTTTCTCCCCTCTGTCATGAAATATTTGCTAAGACTTAAATAGATACTCCCTGTCTTGTGAACTGATTGCTGGGAAATGACTGCTTTAGGTAGACAGCGATTAAGCAGCCAGGGGTTTATTATGCTTTAGTGTTTCGTTTGAGTCTCTTCTCAATTGGGTGATTAATGCACAAGAAGTTCCTTACCCCCTCTATCTCTACAGATGGCAAATGGTAGGTCCTAACTGTCATTGTTCACAAAAAAGGTTATGGTTCAAAGTCAAAGATTCAGGGATAGCATGCTAATCCATCATAGGAACCTGTGCAGTGTGCCCAGCCAGCCAAAGGCAGGCAGGGTGCTAATATTGACACAGAATCCCTCAGGAGCATTTTTTTTAATGTTTGTTCTTAATTTTATTTAGAAGAGATTATTTGCTTAATTGAAATGTCTCTCTGAACCTAGTGTCAGACATTTAAATAAGTATGAAAACAATAGCAAATGGGTTTTCTGTGCCTAGGTGAATCCAGTGTTGCTGGGATTTACTTTTAAACTGGTGTACTACAGAAAGTGCCATGCTAATATATTGGTATTAAAAGGAATACCTTTTTACCATTTTCACATGAAGATGATTTACGCTGGGTAACTTCCTTTTCTAGGAGGCAGAATAGAATTATATTCTGGTATTGATCCACAAAGGGGATTTGCATTTTATTCATGCTATAAAAAGGCCTTTAATGGAGACATTGTGGTAATTGAATCTATACTGTGTATCACTATCAAAGTATCTTTTAAGTTATTTTATGTTATATGATTTAGTAACTAAATTTAAGTCATGGGTAAGAAGATGGCTGTATTATATCTTTTAGGGATAGTACATAGCCTTTAATATTCTCAAAGCGAATGGCAGTTAAGGACATTCTTTAGTTGAAAGAGGAAGAAAGGAAAGGAAAAAGACCAACTAGTGGAGAGGATTCCATTACATTCAGCGCAGTATGAGCTAAGTCAAAGGAGTTTTGTTAATTAAATTCAATTGCCGTCCATTAGACCAGTGCAGCGAGATGCTTCTGCCCGCGCTGACACAGCACAGGTATGCAATTTGGCTAAATGGCCATTTCTAAACCATAGCACACACTTCTGTACTAGTTCACTTTTTTAAAAGTGAGAATTTTTAACCTTAAAAAGTCAAGGTAAATGTGATGTTTTTAGGCAGTATGTTAAAAACTGATTAGTTTGTCAACTTAGAAATGTATGTAGTTCACATGAACATTAAATGATTTTTTAAAAATATGCCATATCTGCAGGCAAATATACTAATAAAATGTATATAACATGTATCAGTAGATAACTTTATGCTTTTAAAAGTTCACTTGTCATTTAATCTAAAGTTGAGTCATAATTACCCCCTTTTAAGGTATAGTAGAAGCTATAACTACAATCTTTATATATAATTGGGGAATTTATAATAATTATGGGGCTTATAAAAATGAAATCTAGGTGGTGGGTAAGTGAGTCTGAATTTTGGCATAAATCACTACTTTTAGAGGCTTATATGTCAGACGGGTAAGTTTCTTACCATAGTGAAATGACAAGAATACCACTCAGGCATTGGCTGAGGCATGGTTTTGACAGCCAGCAAGCTTGCAGTGTTGCTGAGTGCACAGATTCCCACTTCCTGCCAAGATTAAAATTGGCAAAACCCACAAAGGATATTAGGGATTGTCACTTTAAGAAGAAATAACACGTTAATGTTCTGTCCTTGATACGAATTACAAAGGAGATTCCTGGTCCTATATAGTCAGTTGAAATCGGTAGGTTTTTGATCCTTAGTAGAGTTTGATCCGTGCGAACCTGACAAATGAGCTAAGTAGGGTTCCTCTGACATCTGTGAGAATCCTCAGTGTAGTTTCACTTATTAGGACATAACTATTGACCATTTTCCTTTGACACAAGAAGGAGTTTTCACATAAGCTTTCAGGTGGTTCCCCCAACCCCGAAGAACAGAGAGCTACTTTAACTTTGCAGATTTGAAGAGTAACGCTTGTCTTACTTCCTGATTTTAATTTTTTTATCTCATGCAAACAGATGCTTTTTCCTTTTTGTAAGTTGGCCAGGCTTTCCTATGACAATTGCTCGTTATTGAGAACCCACTGTGCACCAGGTCTGTGTCTAGCATTCAGATGTTGATGTTTCTTCTGACTCAGGACTTTTTATTTGAATTTAGACATAAAAAAGAAGAGAAAGATTACATTCCATGTTGTGAAAGAGTCAGTCCCAAAACCTGCTTACCCTTTGCTATTTACAGTAAGTACTTTTGAAACAGCTGTAGACGCTCCAATGAAAGTCGCCATGTGGAGTGGGAATGTGGGAACATTCACTTGTGAAGACCTTGCATTCTCCAGCTTTATAGCCAGCAGAAAAGGAGATTGTTGTGCATTCTATTAAATACTGCCAGTATGATTAATTTAAAGGGTTACATTTTATTGAACCCTGGTGTAGATGCTCTTTGTCAACCCACATTCACAGCTAGTTAGAGTGTGTGTAGCATTTATCAAAACTTTCTGGAGCCCCTCTCACCTCATTAGCATCTGAATCTCTATTCAGCAGTTAATGTCCGTTACTGCTAGAGTGCTCAATTCTTGTTTTCAATAAGCCAGTTGTAAAATGTCAGACTGTCACTTACAATATAAAAAACCAAAAATGATGGTATTTGTAAAAATGTTATCACCTCATAAAAACAAATTGTAAAGACATGAAAGTGATCTTGCGATGCTGGGCTTTCAGAAGTGAGTTAGTGCAGCTACTTTAAATACCAGTTGTGTAGATTCCCACACTTTCCTTCCAATGGAGAGGTTTACACAAGCATAATTTAAGTTACAATTACACTAATTAACATCTCATTTGCATAAATTGTTGAAGTCAAAACAACAAGGAATTGTCTAAGAAGTTTAATCCTATTTGTCCAAAATAGAAAGATTTTTTTAAAAAACCATGTTCTAAAAATTGGCAGCTTGGGTATGTTTTTAGTGTTTTGAGCATTGCCGTTTAATAAATGTCCTTCAATTTACTTGCAAATATGTTTTTCTGTTTTTTCTACTCCACTCTTTATAAAATGAAAACCATAGATTGGTTCCTAAATCAGTGCTGACAAGGCTCATTGTCATTTATATGGAGTAGTGACGCTGAATTTCAGGATGAAGGGTGTATGTGCTTGACTGTGTACCTGGGCAGTGACTGTATGCATGGGTAGGTGAAGGGCCATGTGTATGAGACTGCCCATCAGTAGGTGAAGGGCTGTATGTGTGACTGTGTGTTTGAGTAGGAGAGCACTATGCATGTCAGACTGTTCTTGAGTAGTTGAAGGGCTGTGTGTATGAGACTGTGTCCGCAGGCAGGTGAAGAGCTGTCTGTGTGTGTGTGTGTGTGTATGTGTGTGAGCGCACATGCGTGCACGTGCTTGTGCATGAGCATGCATGCACACGAAGTTTGTATGTGAAGATGTAGGACTTTGTAAAGTTCATCTATAATTATCAATAGTCAATTAGCTTTTTAAAATTTTCTGCCTCTTTTAGCTTATTGCGGTGTCTTGCACTTGTCTGTTTGCTGTTGTTGAAGATTAAGGGTATGCTGAAGGTAGCTGTTACTCAGCTTACACATGTGTGTGACAGCTTAATGTCTTTACCAGAGGATAAAGTCAGAAAATTTCATTTTAGGGGCTTGCTTTAGGAGTCAAATCCAGGGTCTTATATATTCTAAGACCACTGAGCTACACCCTGAGGACTGAAAATTTCCTTTTCAATGACTACTCACTTTAAGTGGTTTCTAAGACAGGGGTTTAGTAAAGTAAAATATCCTTTAAGATTCATTTAAAACCAAGAATGGTGGTATACACATGCATTCCCAGCAGTCAGAAGGTAGAGGTAGGAGAATAGAAACTTAAGGTTATTCTTGGATACATAGCAAGTTTGAGACCATCATGGTCTCAAAGACAAAGGGGAAGAGACTCATTTAAAATTAGAGACATTCTCATGCAGTAGGCTAAGTTTTACTACTACCCCATGGAACTTCTATAGTCGTTCTCTAACTTAAATATCCAGAGTTACTGGGCTTACAATAGTGTAATGGGCCTGTGGAAATAAACACTACCTGTGGGATGTAATGGCTTTTACTGTGAACTTGTATAGTGATTGTGCACAGAAGAATGAACATGCCTTGCTCATATATGTGATCTGATAGTGCCTTCAAGAGACTAGAAAAGACTTGTTTTTGGATTCCACATTTTGGGCATTTGATATAATCAGCTTAAAATTGGATTCCATATTCAGACAGGAAACTACAGTGCGCTGACATTGAAGTTACAGCATTCCCAATGGTTTATTGGCACTAAACTGTGACAAGATTGGGAATAAGATCTTCCCTTTAAATTTACATTTATTTTGAAAGCATTTTATTGTTTTGGAGTATATGGTTTGTTTATAATATGTAGAATATATAACTTTATATTTATTTGTTAGAGTCTTGATTTAAATATCTTTTGTAGTTTTACATGGGAAATAAACTGTTTTATTTTTGAGGTTATCATATGATTACATCATATCTTCCCTTTCCTTCTTCCAAATTCTCCCTCCTTGCTTCCTTTCAAATTCATGGCCCCCTATTCATTAATCGCCGTTACATGCGTAATGTATATTCCTGTATATACAAATACAACCTGCTCATTCTGTATAATGTTACTCCTATGTATAGTTTCAGGGCTGACCATTTGGTATTGGATAAGCAATTGATGTTCTCATCCCTGGGGAAGATTATGTCTCCCTCTCTTCAACATTCCTTTGTTGCCTGTAGTGTGTAGGGTTGAGGCGTCATGGGCTTTCCCCTATGGCATGTCTCTTGGTGTCATCCTTGTTTGGCTTATGATCAACTGTTGCTTTTTAAATAATTCAGTTGACTTGTAAGCTCATATTGAGTGGCAACTGCAGTGAACCATTGCTCTAGGTTTGGTTATGGGCATCATCTTAGATAGACACCGTAGTCCCGACTTCATGACATGTGCATTCTTCTTGTGAATGTGTAAGTACTGAATAAGGACAGATTTTTATAGAAATTAGGAGGATTCATGATGAATTGGGACTGTCTAAAGATTTAGTGGCTAAAGCTGAAGTTGAGTTTGATTTCTAGGCTGAGGCAGTAGCTCAATGTTGCATAATATGTGCCAGGCCCCAGACAGCAAAACAAAACAAAAACACAAGCCCCCACAAAAAGATACAACACATTCTTGTCCCTTTTGAGGGAGGCTAAACTGTTATGTTGCCAATACTTGCTCTTTTTTGGAAGCTGACTTAATATCAGATACTCAACGAAGTCCTGGGCTTCTTTAATGGCTTATTGGTGATAAGGCTGGGCACAGTGTGCACAGTGTCTTTTGCCAGTCCTCTTGTCACTGTTCTGACAATGCCTCCAAGAGGCTAGAAAGACTGGATTTCAGACAGCAATGTGGGTTAAAATTGGTCATCACATTTAAAGACAAAGCTCAGTACAAGCTCATGCTCCAAACCATCAACAGATATATCACAATCACTCAGCAGAAGTAAGGGGCCACGTTACACACTGATGGGAGAGAAGCGGAGAAAGACAAGAGGCTATTCTTCTCTTCCAGATGCTCATAGCTCTGCCGGGGCACAGGACAAACAGTTAAGCACTCTGTTCGATGTAGGCTATGAAGGACCCGTGAGGCCCAGGAGAAGTGAACAGTATTGATTCAAGTTGAGGACTCTATGAAGAGGATGAGAGTTGAGGGCCGGCCAGGGCCATGCAAGGATGGAGCAGTGAGCTGGGAGTGGTTGAGGCTTGTTGACTAAACTGAAGTTGAGTTGTTAATTAAAGGCCTGTTGGAAGGTCAATGGCCAGGAGGGGCAGAGGTGGGGCCTAGCAGTGATTAGGGCGGGGGAGCAGAGCAAAGGCCAGAGTATGATATGGAAGCAGTAGAAAGGTGGTCTGTGTACAGCACACAGTGTGAAGCATATGGAATGTTTGGTTTCTGTCCTCATTCATTCAGCAAGCACCTATCTTTGACCCAGTACCAACCATTGGATGAGGCTTCCTGTAAGTAGCTGACCAACTTCAAGGGCAAAGTTGAAAGGGTTTATCTAGTTGAGCCTTCACATAAAAGTAGAAGGCCCACATACGATACCTTTGATATATTAGGCCTTGGCAGCCATGGAGTTTCATGCAAGTGTACATTTTAGTGTTGTATCCTCTTGACTCACTCTGAATGTGAACCGTTGGAAACTCTAAGAAAAGGGTGTGTAGAGTAGGTTGTCCTGTGGATCCCTTCCTCACATGCAGCCATAGCCAGCCTTCTCTGCAGCCATGGCCTAAGAGATGAAGGCCTGCCTTCTTGTCTTGTTCCCATTCAGGACTTCCCCTTCACTCTCTTAGGAGTTTAAGTCAGAGGTTAATTTCTTCTCATTCTAGGGCCTCTTCAGCTATTAATAAAGTTTAATGAAATGAGGACAAAAGCCTAAGTTAGAGATTCCAAAATAGTCCTGGAGTAGGGGAATCCTTCATTATCAGAAGAATTATTATATGGATTAGAGAAAAACCCTGCAGACAGTGAAAGTGAGACCCTTAGTTAATTACAGAATACAAATAGCTTCGTGGTTCCCCTCTGCCTCTGTCAAGCTGCTATTGGCTATTGCAAAGGCAAGGACTTTTTGTAAACGCAGATATGCAGGCAGCATGGATACTAAACAGTTTAGAGATGACCTTAATGAAGAAGGGGTTGGCTCTGGAACCTTGCCTGGAGGGAAGGAGAGTTCATGAACGTGATAAACACTGTCAGTTGTTAAGGCATTTTCTGATAGGTAGAAAGTGGTTTTTGATGGCGCACATCTTCTCTATGGTCTATTATCTTGTGAGAATGACATTCGTTAAGTTGGTATCTGTGTGCATCCCACCCAAATAGAAGAATGTTTCATCAGCAAAGTGAATTGGCATGTCATTGTCAGACGCTGGAAATAAATTATCAGTGACGACGGCAGCCAGTTAGGTTGTTTGTTTATCAGATCACTTGAGAGCAGAGGCAAGTGAGTTTCATATATTCTTGGGTCTTGAATTCTCATTTTCAACATCTGTTCTGAAGCTTTCTAAGCCATGGAGTATTCTAAATGAGCATTTTGTTAAATGGATGAAGGAAGACTTAGTTTTCCTTGGTAGGTGAAACCTAATTAAAAATTAAATAATGACCTTGTGTTGGCTTGTAAATTCCTTATTCCCTGCATGTTTTATAACATTCCATTTTAAAAAGCATGCTTTTTCGCATGTGGCAAGAAATTCTTCAAAGTATTATTTGGTTTTGAGAGAACAATAGGGTGCCAAAGCTAGTCTGTTGTTGAGAATGATCTTAGACTCATGTAGCCTCATGATCTATATTTGCTGTGATATTTTCTGTAGTAGAATTAGCATAATCTTTCTTCACCCTCTCCAACTCAACTATACCCATTAGGGCAGTTAACAGAGACATTGAGCTTTGTGTTATACTAGAAATTCTTTATAAACTTAATAAATGAATTGTCTGTTTCATATTGGCCTTATTCTCTAGTGGACCTCTAGGGAAACTCTGTGGACCCGTCCGTCCCATTAGTGGAAATGGAAGAAGCTGTGGGTATAAGTCCCTCCATAGAGAGGGAAGAGTGAGCCCAGGAGAGAGAAATATTTGTAATGAATCATTGATTTATGATATGGGTTTGCTTGGTCCTACGTTGCCATTTTTCCTTCTGGAAGTTTAAGATCTTCTAGGAACAAACTTTTCCCTACCCTGATGCTCTGAAGGCAAATCTATTAAGAGATCGAGAAGAGAAAAACCTATTCATGGGTAGGCATGGGTTTTATATTAATGGATCAATAGATTTTGTGTTTTCCACATAAATTTTGTGTTTTAATTTTTTGTGAACATAGCGAATGCTTTAAGAGCTTGTTTTATATTTCACTAATAATGGCTTCTTATTAGTGATATATTTGTTTTTCTGATAAGCTTTGGTTTATTATTTTGGTATTAAAACTGCAAAATACATGTATCGAGGGCCTGCTAGGTATGAATCTCTGGTCCCTACTCTCAATGCTTCTGTTAGCTTTCTCTCTCTCATATACACATGTGTGTGTTCATGTGTGTGTGTGTATATATATACTAACATATATACACACATACATACATACATATGAGATAACAGGAGTGTTTTGCCTCATGCAAGTCTGTGTCTCACATGCATGTCTGATGCAGATGTCAGAAGAGAGGGTTGGGTCTCCTGGAACTGGAATTATGGATGGTTGTGAGCCACCACGTAAGTGCTGGGAACTAAATCTGGTTCCTCTGCAAGAACAACAAGTGCTCTTAATCAGTGGCCATCTCTAAAACCCTCTTGTTGTCTTTAAAATTTTTATTTTACTTTTTTGAAGTGTTAAGGATAGAAGCTGTGCCGTTATAGGTGGTAGGCAAGTACTCTATCACTGTGTCTAAAGGAGACAAACATAACAATCTAGCTCCATGAGCCTGCTTTTCATGGGAGGCAGTAAGACCATACTCACCTTCAATATTGAGAGAAGACAAAATATAGAAGCTTGAGGCTAAAGTGTATGTGCATATCCGGATGCATCTCACAGGAAAGAACATTATGGCAGAGCTGAAACGGTCATAGCAGTGATTGGTTTGTGGGGGAAATGGACCTGCATTTGAACCCAGGTCCCTCTGACTGGCCTGTTTGCTGTTGGGTCATTGTTGCATCTCAAGGGAACTTGGAGAACATGATAGCTTCAGGTATCCAGGTAAGGGACCAATCACTCTAGAAAAAAGAGAAGCCCATTTCAGGATGGTGTGATTCAGTATAATGGACATCGAAGGCATCATCAGCCTTTCCTTCTTTGGTGTAAGCAGGAAAAATTTCAGATTGATTGTTCTGACTTCCAGTTGAAACAAAGAACGTGCTTTGCACTTTTTCTCTTAAATATCTGTGTGCATGCCTGGTGATGTTAGCCTTTATGTGGGCAATCTCCGGCCTGGTGGCACTCTTGCCTTCCCGTGTCCCAAATCCCATGGTACCGTGAACTTGGATGTCTGTACCTGGGCCACACCATTCTTCCCTAGGTACCAGGTCCACATCATGAGTGTCTTTCCCACATTAATTCAGTTACTCAGCACATGTGACCCACACTTTCAGAAAGTCCTGAGATGTAAACTTGAAGCTGCAAGTGTTCAGTGAGAGGAAATTTCTGTTTGTCTTCTATTCAGAGAGACCTTCTAGAGATGTAAGCTTAGGCCACAATAATCAGAGGAGCTGGCATGACTAGGAACTTCATTTTCATCTAATGTGAAATAATCTGTAGGGCAGAAATAATGTACAGTGTTTCTTACTGAATCTTTTCATATGTGCATACTCAAGAAACTGAAAATATCGTGTTTTGACCGAAATTCTTTAGGCTATGGTCAAGAAATGGATTCATGATATTTGCTTTATTGTTGAGGAAGAAATGTATATAAATATGGAGTATGTAAATTTTTAGGAAAAACTTAGTAATCATGTATCGCAGTTATACTTGGTAAATAGACACTCATCTCTAATACCTTTGGATGAAACAGCTATTCAGTTATCCATGCCATCTGTGCCACATTAACTTGGATATTGGCTTAAAAATAAAAATTTGAGGGAGACGCTTGCACATAGAGAAGGCTTGCCACTAATTTCCTGTCTCGGGAGTACCTACTTCTCAGATGGAAGCCTGACCTCTAGAAAAAGCGTGTTTGAGTCCTCAAGGAAAAGCAGGGATCTTCTGCCTTTGTCTTACTGTCCCTGTGGGTCAAATCACATTTCTTTAGCTTAAGTTTTGTGGTGTGTTCCTGGTGGTTTCAGTTAGGCTCTGTAATATTTATAATTGTATGAGCTGACAAGATGGAATTAACTTAATTGTGGAGTTTTGCATAGTATCTGTACCAACATCCTAATAAAATAATATGAAATTCAATAAGTAATGCCAAGTGGGACAGCACTCCACTCCTGTGAGCTCACTAAACTGGATATATTCTTATGGCACCCCTCCAGAATGTAGAAGAAACACATTTATCTAGGTGATTAGTATTCTTTCTGTCTGCCAGATTTAAGAATTGTTTGGAAATATTGTTAGAATCAAAATCATATCTGTTGCTACACAGGGTTGAGCATTCCAGGCAAACCCTGCCTGGCCGGTTTGCTGTTCTTATGTCCACTGATTTCATGTCTGCCATGACAGTGACAGTTTCCAGTGACAGACAGCCGCACGTTTGTGGTGGAACCTCTGGGGAAGCAAGGCACTCATTTTCCGACCCATCTCAAAGCTGTGCTTGAAAACGCTTTGAAAGACTATATGGGAACACACGAGGCCTCCGTAGTTTGGCTCTCGGAAGTTATTAACAGCTTGCAGCCTAGGCCATTTTCAACTGAAAGTGGCTGGTCCACAACCGCTTTTCAAACACTTCTGCTTGAGAAGAGTGAAAACACTGAAAGTCGTAGTTGAAGAAAGTTTGGGGCAGAGGCTTTGACATTTGCAACTTCCCATATTAAATTTAAAGCAAGAGAGCATAGACATGCTGTGCGTTCTACAATATCTAATTAGGGACTGGTACTATATTTTGTTAGTGATTTCTGCTAGACACAATACCAGGGACAGCTTTAAAATCTCAAATTTATGATAACTGTATTAGCAAATTGTCAGGTCTGAAATTGACCTCTAAGGACATTAGGAAATCAAATTTAAAGCATTGCGTTGCCTGTTACTCAATGGAGTGGACCGAGGACAACGTGTGACTCGTGATCTGCCAATGATGCAATAGCTTAGTATTCCAATGTGAGTTAAGGTTGATCAGATGATTGCCTTTAACTCTGCCCTTCCCAGGGCCTTTAAATGGCGATTTTTAAGTAATTGTTTGTTAGTCACTTTATTGCCCTTTAGAAAGACCCCTTTGAGTTCAGACAACATACACTATCTTCTTTGGATTCTGGTTTAGAAATCATCAACCATGCTCAAAATGTAAAAAAGTGTATCAAGTTACCCAAGCTCCACCAAAACAAGTAAAATTACACAAAGTAAAATATATAAGCAAGAAACCAAAAGCATTCCACACACGTGTGTGTGCATGTGCATACATACACACACACACACATACACTCGCGCTTTTCCCCTGGAGTTAATTTTCACTGAAAATGAAGACTCTTTTCTACCCATCTGGGTTCTATTTTTACTTTTTTTCTCAGAAAGTAATGACTATATACTCAACACAAACAGAGTTCACTTTATGGAATGAAGACTTTCACTCTGTAAGTAGATTTTAAGAAGAATCTTTCTTCTTCTTAAATAGCTGTGTGAAGGAAGCTCACACAGTAGGGACCATCATGCATGTGCGCAGTAGGTGCCATCGTTTCAAGTTACATTCAGTTGTGTGATTATGCCACCATTGTCCCATAAATATAAAGAAGGAATTCTTAATCTAACCTTTTGGGAAGCACTAATACAATAGGTAGCATTTTCGTGAAATGAAATGTTTACCAGCTAGATCTTGGAAGTGGAAAAGAATGAATACATCTGGGCTTCAGAGGTGACAAGCATGAGTTTGGACTATGGCTTCCTTCCCATTGTTTTTCAGTCTTAACCTTATAGAACTGCATCTTCCTGAGTGTGTGTCATTGCAATAGGATAATATGAAGGTGGAAAGATATCCTTAAAGATAGACTGGAACCACCTCCCATCACAAGAAAAAAAACCCAAGGGAACAAATAAGTAAGCATAGGTTTAGCATCATAGAATGTTATATGTTATAGTCATAGAATGTCATAAGGGAACTGAAATTTCATATAACCCAAATTTTAGCTTCAAGTCCTAGGTAAATGTGTGCTTTATAATTGTGAATAGATTTTACTCATGATGCACATATACCTGCTTATGTTACCAATGGAAGTGACCAATATTATCATCTTCCTTTCTTTGGATGTTTGTTAATCTACTATAGGTAAAAATATATAAGAGAAAATGCCAGTCCAGTATGATAAGCTGAAATAAAGTAATATACTGTGATTGCATTGATTATGATTTTGGCAGTGAAGTTGTTATAGTTTGAAGTTTTTAACCAACTTGCATATCTCCCAGAATTTGCCCAGGGTTGTTGATGGTCTCATTGGAGACAGTCTATCAGCCTTTTTGTTCTGACATTTTAAATGGATGTCAACAAACTGGCATCAAGACAACATCGGTAGCTCTATGGATTTCATTACTCATTCCAAACATAGGAATTGCAAAACACCTTTCTTTAAATATTTTCTCATTGTGGTGCAACTGTGGAGGGACAAATTCCATCTTCAATAAAGTTTCAACCCAACAAGTTGGTAGGAATGGTGGCCCTTAATAGAACTCTTCCGAGGTTGGGGCTGTGTTTTCACTTCTCCAGATGAGCCCTTCTCTTCTCTCTGTTCCATTTCAGTTTTCATATACATGTATGAATGAGACATGGAGCATTCTAACTCTGCCTTCTCTTTCCTGAGCCTCTCTGAGAGGCTCTCTCATACTCCGCATTTTTCTGTGGATGATAATCTTCTTATATGATAGCCTATCGGCACAATCCCTTTATGGAATTATCTTTGTGTTTTGTTCAGTCCTTCCATTCTGGCTTTTAAACATTTTTTTTCTTAACTCATTTTCCTAATGGAGACCACACATACTTATGAGGTCAGAGCCAGTAGTCAGGGCAAGAAACCAGCACTGTGGGGCTGTTTCTGACAGCTGCTACACGGGCAGCTTTATGGACTAAGGCAGAGGGTAGGAAGACGCTTGCACTATGGTTTCTTTGGTTTCTATAGTACACATTGAAATAGTAGGGCTTAGGGGAGTTTATTTGAGAAGATTAAAGGCATTTTGCAGAGTACTCAAATATAGGTGAAAGAATCTCATTTGCTCATTTTGGCATAATTTTAAAACAAAAGTGTTAGCGTTGGATCTGGGCATGAGATGGATGAATGAGTGTTTCAGTGAAATGACATAAGTCTGTGTAATTTGGAGGGTAATGATGCCTTAGAACAAGAATAAATCTGGAGCCATGGAAAAGCTCCATATTCTAGATGAATGCATGCTTCCTCTTGTGACTATGAAAAATGAAGTTAAATCTTTATTTATGTGAGTCTACTTGAATGACACTATATGGGCTTCATCTATCATATATTTCAGAACCAGTGGTATTACCCTTAACCTCTTTACTCACATTGCATATGATATTTAATCCATCATCTTTGTTTTAAACAAACAATACACAAGCTGTTACTGGCATTGGTGTTAAGCTGATGGTCCATCTGGAGAGCAGGAATATAGATCGTGAACATAAGAGAATTGAAATTGGGTACAAGGGTGAATTTGCATGTGTAAAACCTTGCTGTTTTACCATCATTTCTATCAGATTATTTAATGTTATGCAAAATAGCTCCCCTTTCCTTGACGCTAACCTAAGTGTTCTATTGGAGGGAGAGTTTTACAGTGTGGCAGGAGGAAAAAAAACAAAGAATGGGCTATTAAGGTTTTTGTTCTTATTGTTGATATTAATTTTGCTGTGGTAGTCAGTGTGGCAGAACAGAGACAGCATAGGTGACGGATTTACTTCTTATTCTGTGCCGAGTCATTTAGATCCTTGGCTGCCATTACCCTTTGGTTACCATTTCTGGGGCAAATGTGAGAATTTTTTGTAGGTCAGGCATTTAGCTAGCCCTTGTAGACTGTCAGATGAGGAGGCTGGGCCCAGCATTCATAACCTCTTCATGGCCCTGCTGTGCTGACGCGTGATTGGTGGACACTGGAGTGTTGTGTTTGAGCTCTGGCCTCCCAGAGGAAGGACACCTTGCTTGCGAGTAGACTGGAAGGTTTGTGGTATGGAATCCTTAGGAAGGATTCATATTGACATTCATAAGGATTTTATTCATATTGGCATTCATAAGAATTTCTATTCTGACAGGCAGAGGAACAGGCATCCCAAGTATTTGAATGTTGAGAGAGTCAGAACAAAGTCTCAACAAAGGCCTTCCCAGTTTCACAATTGTGGCACCATCAGAGCAGAATTCTTTGACTAGCTTTCCACCAATAACTTATTTTCTGGAACATGTTTATTGTCATGGTTGAAAGAAAATAATAATGAAAGAAACAGTGATTATATCTAGTGATAAAATTGGGACCGAATGGGAATTTTCTTCTTAGCAATTGTTGCTCCATTTAAGCTGTCAGCTTGCTTCTCAGGTGCCAAACGTGTTGAGGGGCCCCCTTCCCTGTTAGCTGCTGAGTCCACTGCTTCTTGGTCTTTTTCCACTGTAAAGACAAGGTGGGAGCTCTTGAAGGAAGTTGTGTGCAGCAGAGCTTCTGGACTGAGAGGAGGGACCAGCAGCAACTTCCAGAAGCTGGGACAGTGGGGCGCAGTCACTGTTGGCCAGAGCGAGCTGTGGCTGGAGGCTTAGGGCCTGTGGCTCCTCCTTGTTTCCACACTGCTCACTTAATGCTTTGATATTTGTAGTTGAGAGATGATGATCGCTTGACAGAATAGAGTTTCTCTCCTAAATAATTCCAACTAAAGAATCTGCATAAATCCGTGAGTTACAAGTGAGGCTCGGATATCGCCATTTTTGTTGTTTATGAATGGCCAATAATTTATTCGAATGTGACATTTGAGCTGGCATTCTTTGTGGCCCAAGATGACAGTAGCTGCCGCTGTGTACCTTTCTGAAGGAAAGTCACAGCAGCCCTTTGCTTTTGTCATAGTTGGTAGTTATTTTGCCCTCTTCCCTTCTCATTTAGACCTTATGGTATTTCCTAACCCTTAGACTGTTTTGAAAGGCTTTGATTAGAATATGCTGATAAAAGAATTTGATAACCAAGTTTGGAACAACAAAGCTATCTGCAGAAGACTGAATGGTTTGGCAGCCTAACAAATTCTATTCAGAGCACACAAAGAGATCCTGGAACATTTTATAGGGACTCATGTTTAGGGAATGGTATGAACTCGGGTTACCTGAAGAATATGGTATCATATGGAAGCATTTAAGTGCTTATGGAAAATTCTTTGAAATACAGTGAAATGAGCTAGCAACATATTATACCCAAGAAGAAAAACATGAGCATTCGTTCTGACTTTGAAGTGGTTGACCAGGATGGGAGATGGGTGAAAATAAATCGCTTTCTGCTCCATGCACACGCAGAGGAGGAGGAGGTACCACTCATTCACTGTCTTGCTGACCCAAACCCTGATGTAACCACCTCCTTCCTCTGCTAGATCCTTTTCTGTAATACCTTCCTGTCCTGGAGGAATATGACAGAGTAAGGAGCAGGGATGAAGGTGGTGTCATGTTGAGTGCCTAATGTCAGCCAGGTACTTCATGGCTATCTCATTTGACTCGTGTATTTCTCAACCTCCAGTTTACAGATGAGGAAACTGAGTTCTGTGAGCACAATAGACTTGCCTTGGATCGTGTTTCTCACCCCAGGCAAAACAGAAATTGAAATCTGTACCAGCTTCTTGGTATACTGTGCCACATCCCAGGTTGAAGGGAGACTCTCTCCCTAACAGAGCGGCTTCCTTTTTCTTGATACTGCAGATTGTTCTGAAATGCTGCCTGTTATTGAACTGAACTTTGCCTCCATTATCATCTCTCTTGCTCCAAATTTGGCCTCAGGAGGACCAGGAATTGAGTATATTTCTCTTTCCCCAAGAGGGTTGTTTCCACCTTTTATGTAGTTGGTTTTTGTTTAAAGAAAAAAAAAGAAATGAAAAACATGTCAACAACACACATACGCTCAAACATACCTTCTTGACTATATTTCACCTTTATTATATAGGATTCTTTTTGAACCCTAGAGGACTGGACTCAGAAAACACAAGTGTTAGACTACAATTCAGTGTCCCCTCCCACCCCCATCCCATCCATATGGCGGAGAAGCCAATTATCTGTTCTCCTTCATGGAGGCCACTGTACAAACAGGAAATAGGATGAACAGTAGATAGGTTTGTGAGCTAGGTCCTGGTGTTGCACACGGTGTTTAGCCGACCTGTGCAATTTTAGGAAAAGGGGTTTCAGTTAACTTTTGTCAAGTTCTTTCCTAAACATATAAGAAGTACTAAGTGTACCCTCCAGATTCAATTAATTAACCTCTCTGGGGAAGTCTTCCAAACAGCCATTAATTCATGTGACATGTCTTTCTCTAGACCCTGTTATTTTATCCATAAGACATGGCAAATGCCCTTGTAAGATGCCTGACTGAAATTAAAGTTTGTAATATTTTTTGTATTCTTTTCATAACCTTGGACCCTAAGGAAGAATATTTATACCATTAAAATGGAAAGAGATTCAGTATTCTCAAGAAGAAAGTAAGCCTTTTAAAACACACACATTTTTTTTAAAAAAAGTTAAAATTATAGATGTTGAAGAAACCATTTTCTTTTACTTTTTAAAGGGGGCTTTAAATGATAAGTCCAAGTTTTGTTCACCAAAATCTCACCCTTTAGTCTGTAGGGACTTTTTTTTATAAAATGGGGCTATTGAGAACTACCCTTTGTATACCCAGCATTTACCTGCTATAGGCCCTCGTTTCCTTGGGCATGGCCACTCCTCAAGGGCAGTAGCCTTGACAAGGCCTGACTCCCTTACACGGAGCCCAGTGCCTGCCAAGTCCGACACTTTGAAGGTCTGTTGACTTCAGTGGAATGAAATGATTTACAGCAAACTGCGTGTTATTTAGAATTTTAGCCTTTACTTTCCCCCCATTTGGGGTGAAGAGTCTAAAAATATGTCATATCAAGCAATTAATAAACTTAGTAGGTTCTGGTAAAGAGGACCAATGGACCAGTGTGAGATGTGACGTGCCTAGTCAAAGAAGACGAGCTTTTATGTGTGAAACAAGCCAGAGTATTCACAGATACCATCCTCTTCCACGTTGTGACGGATGGGCACCAGGCTTCACAAGATGGAAGTTATATTTTTAAAAAACATACAAAGAGAATATTTGAACTTGATGCTGTAGACGTTAGTTTGTGCAGTCTTCTATTCTCCAAGGATGAAAATACTCCCGTGCTTATGTTGACATGACTTTCTTAAGGTCACACACCTGGAACAGTATGTGCACTGCGCTCTTGCCCTTTCTAACAACTGGTGGAGGTTACCTTTTATTATTTTATTTTTTTAATTTAACTGCTAAACCACATAAAGTACCCAGTTGTCCTGGGATTGTTTTATTATATGTGCAACAGCCATCATTTTACAAAATCACTAAACATAGATTATAAAACTTGACTTTGTAGGACAGGTTCCATAGACATGAAATACATAAAGACAGCAGTCATAGTTTCAAAGAAGTTGTCAATTCTTTGTTATGTGTCTCATTAGGGATATGCTAAAAAGTCGTGGTAAAACTGAGGACTTTGGAGGCCTTTAGTATCTTAGAACCAGTCATACCTTCACACACCACCCCTTATGAGCTTTCTTGGAGTTAGAATCCTCACTTAATAAGGGTATTAGCCCAATGTGGTGGTTCTTGTATTGACATGGAGATACTTCCTTGACCTTAAAAAAATACTTTTTTCCCCTCAAAATAGACAAAGTCAGTATCTTTACTTCAAATGTGACAGTCCTGTCTCACTGGTCTAGACTTCCCAGAACCTTCCTTTGCCCCCAGAATGACTAATTCAGAAATCCTTCTACTTTGCATAACATAGCTTGAGTTGTGGAGGCTGGAAGAAAAGAAGCGACCACCTCCTTTCCCGTTTGGCTTATGCTGATGTTTAATTTCAGGTTGTTGATGAAATCAGGAAGACTCATGTTTTGACACTGTCAGAAGTAGCAAATGCACAGTGAAGACAGATAGTACCTTGCTCTCTGAGTGATGGACGGAATGACATAGCCATTTTGCTGCAACTTTCAGATCTTCTGTAACCCTTTAAAAGAAAATAGCAGAAGTTGCTGCTTGTACCCAAGGGATGAGAAAGTTAATGAATAGGAAGACGGAATTTACTTAGGGAAACAGTGGAATTAAGCTCTGGACAAAGCATGCATCAGTGATGCATAGCATTTTTGTTAATTGGGTCTTAACAGGTTTCTGACTCATGTGGCAATCACTGTAGAAGTGGGTCATACTAGACCATGCCAGTGGCATATCCTGCAGCTGCGAGAACTCTTCTTACCCACTTGTGCCTGTGCACCTGAATTTCTGGGGGCAGCCTTTTGTAGCTTAATTTAAGTTCCACATACACTTCAATAGTTAAACTCAAGCTAGACTTGGAGAGTTTGTTTCCATTAAGAAAATGAATCTTCTATGAGGACTAAGGTCAGGTTAGTTAATTTGTTTGCTTTTATTGGAATAACTTTTCTCATTCCAATTCATCACTTAATTTTAAGTGGCTCTACTAAAATACCCATTAAAGTCCCTTACATTTCTCATAGACTGGGACTGTGACAGGTTCATGAGACTTTTACCCCCTAAATCTCATGCCTTTGTAGGTACCTTTTCCGGTCATCAAACTATTCTTTCATATCCATCATTTCTCTACTGTAGGGAAACATTTTTTTAGATTACCATTTTGAATTTTAATTGCAGTGAGGTCAAATGAAGACTTTTACAAGGTGTGTTAATTAAAATATAAAAATCAGGGCTGGAGAGATGACTCAGTGGTTACGAATGCTGCCTGCTCTTCCAGAAGACCCAAGTTCAGTTCTCATTACCTGGGTTAGGTGGGCCAAAGCCACCTGTAACTCTAGCTCTAGGGAACCCAAAACCCTCTTCTGACTTCAGTGGGTACCCCCCACACATAGTAATAATAATAAAATAGAATTACAATGAATGCCAGACTGTAACAAAGCATTTCATTAAAAAAAAAGAGTGAACGAAAAGGAAAACCCAAACCATGACTTTTTCTTTTTGCTCACATCCCTCTTCCTCATCCAAGAATCTTCCAGCAACTAAATGTTAATCCTGCTAGTAGAGTAACTAAGTGTGATGCTACTGCTTTAATTAGTAGTGACAAAAGATCAATTAATGTTATAATTAAAAACAGTGTCTAGATAAGTTGTTTGTGATGAACAAATGCGACAATTACTTTGTTCATTGACAGGGATGTGCTGAACTTCCTCTGTAGGCTTCAAGCTGATGCATTTTCTTGTTGTGCACATTTAACAGTAGGCAGTGGGGGCAAGGCAAGCATATTAGGGAAGGAATAGAGCCCCTAATGTCTAAGCTGGAGCCATATTTTACCATACTTGACACCTTTCCTTGGTCTATGATGCTATATCAGCAACTTGTACTCAGTGGGTCTGGAGCCTCAGGCTTTTAATATTTTATTACTAAATGCTTAAGTGTTTATGCTGCAAAAAGAAAAGGAAAAAATATTCCCACTTAGACTCTCAGATCACACGACTAGGACTGTGTGATAATTGTGCCATTGATGATTTTTGGTTCCATTGATGATGATAATTTTTAAACTGACTGCACATAGCAGCATGTGTTTTTTGTTTTGTTTTGCTTTGTCTTTTCAGATCGGGTTGGGCTCTCTTCTGATACAGGGCGCACTTTTTCATCCTTTAGATCTTGGGAACACTCTGCAACTGTGAAAGGAGTAACCGAATCTCTTTCCTGAGTTGTTGCCAAGCAGATATAGATTTATAGAGTGTGCCTAGAAACTAACCCATATTTGGGTGACTCTTTTCCTACTTTTGGCTTTACCAGCACCCATTTAAGAAGCAGGAGAGCATAGCTTTGTGTTGGCAGGCCACCATTTTTTACACTTAAAATATCAACTAAATTTAGGTTAGCCTATTGGTAGAAGTGAAGTAAATATAATTTGCCTTTTCAGAATAGTAATGAAGACATGTCCAGTGTTGTCTATGCGATTTTAGACAAAAAAGTACCCCTACCCCAAAATCAGGAAAATCCTTGAGAAGTTCTCTGAGAAGTTCAATACTAGATGCCAAATAAGGTCCATGCTGCCATTTCTAACAACTCACACCTTTGTTTCATCCCTTAAGTGGACCATGTTGCAGGGATTCATCTGAGCAATTGGTTGAATTTTACACTTTCAGATCAATAGCTTCTAACATCATGTTTACTGTTCTCTCCAAATGGTAAGATTGGAAATGGGGAAATAGCAATCATGTCAAGCTCACTAAATCATCAGCAAGAGAGTATTTTCTGTATCTCGCTCAAAGGGAGGGTGGCATATGCCAAAGCTCAGGGACTTGGGTAGCTGCTGAGGTCCTGTGCCTAGCGAGAGCAGTGTGCCTGTGGAGAACTAGTGGTTTCACTGCTTACGTGGCTGCCTCAAAAGACAGACACTAGAATAGCCCTGTTCTTAGGAGCAGTTGGAAGACAGAAAGTAACAGTTTAGATACAGGTGTGAAAAACTTTGAACAAATCATAGACACTAGTAAAGGATTACAGAAGTTCAGAGCATGGCGGGTTTGGGGTGGGTTGGATGGGTTAGATGTCTGGTTTCCCTACTTCATAGTGGGTCTTTTGTTTGAGAGTTTATTCTCTTGGCAAGCAACTCCTTACCACTGCCTTGATTTCCTGCGGATCTTTCATTCAGCTACAGAACTAGAGGTGGGGGCAGACTTTTGCCCCACTCTTGGGCTTTTAGGACAGAGCTTTGTGTAGATTAAGAAGGAAGAGAAGAGGAGGAGGAAGAGCAGCAGCAGCAGCAGCAGCTTTTTTCCAAGCAAGATGCTCATGCGCACACTTTAGCACCCTGTGTATGTTGATGTGGCCCTTAATTCTTCTGAGGACTTTAATTTGTCCTTGGAGATGTTTGCAGCTGTCTCTACCTTCTCAGCAGACATGTACACTTGAGTAGACGTGTCTCAGTTGTTTGACTAGATTGTTCTCAAAGGCTAGTGTTTGGAGGGATGAGAAAGGAAGTGATGTGGGAGTTGCTGGGATTTATTTGTTTTGTGTTGACCTAGTAAGTGCAGTTCTTAGAACTTAATAGATATGTATATGTGATCTTCATTTTTAATGTGTCTCAGAGTGGCTGCTGTAGAAAACTGTAGGTCTATGTGAAACTGTAGGTACCCACTACTAAGTTCACGTGTGTGCACAGCAGCGTGTTTTATGCTGAAAGGACCTCACTGGTCGTGTTGGCTGTTGTTTTTCTTATGTCAAGAACAGTGCCTGGCATATCGCAGCTACTCAATAAATATTTGCTCCTTGGAAGCCACGATTGTAAACAGACAGCATCATATAATGGCAAGAGCATCAAGCTGGTATTCCAAAGATTTGAGCTGGCTTCCATGGAGCACTGCTACAAGTATTTGAAGTTGCTAGAGTCGTTTTGTTTCTTAAACAAGTGTTTGTTTATTCTCTCTCTTGTGTGTATGTCACCATATACCACAGCATGCATGTACTGCATGGCGACATTAGAGGACAACCTGCAGGAGCTTGTTTTCTCCTTCTACCCTGTCAGTCATGGACATCCAACTCAGGTCTTCAGGCTTGGTGCTTGGTGCCTTTACCTTCTGACCCATCCTGCTCACTCTTATTTAGCTTCATTGCTTCTCTATTTGAACTAAATGGAGGAAACTTCCTTCTGCCATAGTGGATTTTTGTGGTGACTACATAATATCTAAGTGATGCAGAAGTGCTTTGGAAACTGCAGGCTGCTGTGTGTGTGTGTGTGTGTGTGTGTGTGTGTGTGTGTGTGTGTGTGTCTAGAAAATCCTTTATCTCTTTGCTTCTCAATTTCTTTTCTTAGGAAAATCAGATTATTTAAATCCCATTATGTACAGCGCTCCTCTGTTCCTGCTAAGCTTCTGTATTCCATTACCTCCAGTAAATCAGGGAAAAGTGGTGAGCCAGGCCTGGGAGAAAGCCTGGGCCTGCTGTTTTCTCATGTCCCTGCTTCTTCAGGGGCCTGTGAAACCACGAGTGTGTAGCCTTGGAAGTTGTTTGCCTGGCAGAACAATGGAAGATGTAAACAGAACTCCCAGTGTCTTAATTATGACAATTTCAAGGTTCTTTGATAACTCAAGTATAGTAAATTGATACTTAATGTACTGATATAAAAAGTAGCTAAAATCAGTGTCATACAATTGGGTATGAGGATTTTTTGAATGGATGTGTTGTGTGTGTGTGAGTGTGTGTGTGTGTGAGAGAGAGAGAGTGTGTGTGTGTGAGAGAGTGTGTAAATATGTATGTTCATGAGTATGAATGTGTATGTGTGAGTGTGTGTGTGTCAGTGTGTGGGTGTGTCAGTGTATGAATGTTTGTGAATGTGTGTGTGTATGTGTGAGAGAGACAGAAAGACAGAGAGGGAGAGAATAATTTGGTGCATGTTCAATATTGTATTCCAAAGCTCACCTGTAAGGGATCAGGCAGTAAAGAAAGACACACAGTATGACGTGGACAAGGGGGAAAAAATCCAGACGGTTTTTCGTTTCCAAAGCTCCTTGAGGTTTTATGTCCATTTATTCTCCGTGAATACATTGAGAGTCAGCCATACTACTTTCATTTAGTTCTTGAGAGAATGGAGACCTAAGTATCAAGGACCAGGGACCCTGTGAAAGGGTCAGGCCCCATGTCTCATTGGAGTCAGGACTGTGACACCTCGAGGGCCAGTTTTACTAAAAGAAAAACAGTATTATGAATCTGCTTCAGTGAGCATAATATGACTTTGTTTGTGTTGACTGACTTAGCTTTATGCTTGCTGACTGACAGCAGCTCTGAGGTTCACGTTAGCATTGAGAGCTGTCTGAATGCTGTTTTTAGCTGGCGGTGTCCGTGGAGCTCATATTTCTAATCTGCTTATTAAAATATAATTATATTCCCTGACCTAAAATTTGAAGTAAAAATCACCTCCCCATCATCACTTGTGCCCAGGTGGCTTAGAGTGCCAGCCACTTGTTGAGAGAGTTCATCTTAGGCTTAGGAGAGAACACAGCCTACAATACGCCTGCGTCTGTCTCTGCATTCTTTCTGGGAACCTGACCTAACTTACGTCTGCTTTTTACAGATAGCCTGGGTGAAGTAATGTTAAGCATGTTCTGATCCTTGATTCGCTGCTTTGCAGCCTGGCTCTCTCTCTTGATTAGCTTTAATCAAACTCTCCACATTCCATGACCTTAATAAAGTTGTTTTTCCTGACATCTGAAGACAGTCTTAACCAGCACAGTTTGTCTGTGCTGGAACTCAGGCAGAGTTAAGGTGGGGCTCGGGTCCTCATTAGCGTCCACAGCATGCGGTGTAGGGACGGTGAAGCGCAGTTCCAGAAACATCTCTTCTATAAATTTAATTAGACAAATTATATGCAAACTAGTAGATGCCCTGGGAAGGCAATCAACACTAGAGCTAATAAAAAGCTTGAACAAGCTATGAAGACTGGGAGACGGGAGGTGTTGTGGGATCTTCTGAGAGGAGCAGCGACAATACCAGCCACTATGCTCTGAGACTGGATGGATGTCAGTTTCGATATGGTAATGCCCTTCTGAATACAGGAATATAGGTTATACTTAAATCTCTCCGACTTTGGCACATTAGCGCGCATCTGGGACATCTCATGGATCTTTATGTTCTCAGAGCTAGCTGTGGTCTTACATTGGAATCTTGAGAGACCCGGGTCCAAATTCTAGCAAGCTTTCGTCTCAGAGTTCTTTTTAGCATTTATTTGACCCCTGTGAAGGACAATTTCATCATTTATACACACAGAGAAAATTCTCTTCTTTTTTTTAATTTTATTTTTTTAAAAAGAAAATAAGCTATTTTTTTCATTTTACATACCAATCCAAGTTCCCACTCCCTCCCCTCCTCCCATTTCCTCTACCTCACCCTCACCCCCTATCCACCCCTCAGAGAGGGTGAGGCACATTGTTTTGGGGAAGGTCSAAGGCCCTCCCTACTATATCTAGGCTGAGCAAGGTATCCATCCAAAGAGAATAGGTTCCAAAAAAGCTAGTACAAGAAGTAGGGATAAAACCTGGTACCACCACCAGTGGTCCCGCAGTCTGCCCCAGCCATACAACTGTCACCCACATTCAGAGGGTCTAGTTTNCTATATCTAGGCTGAGCAAGGTATCCATCCAAAGAGAATAGGTTCCAAAAAAGCTAGTACAAGAAGTAGGGATAAAACCTGGTACCACCACCAGTGGTCCCGCAGTCTGCCCCAGCCATACAACTGTCACCCACATTCAGAGGGTCTAGTTTGGTCCTATGATGGTTCCTTCCCTGTCCAGTGAAAATTCTCTTCTTAAAGTGTCCTTATGGGAATGAAGTAGAATTATAAAGGGAGGGTGCTTGTCTCAGTGTGTGGTGCCTGGCAAGGTTGTACGTGAGCATCAGAGGGAGGGTCAGTAAAGGAACTCCATCTATCTAGAAAGTTTTGTTTTCTTTTTTTTCAGATGTGTTTTTTTGGTGGCCATCGTTTTATTTGTTGTGCTGGGATTGGGCTGAGGGCCTTGAACAAACCCGGCTGAGTGCTCCATCACTGAACTACACCGCCCGGCCTAAGCGTGGTTTTAAGCAAGCTGGCTTACAACTATGTGAGAGCTGATTATACGTGTAAACATTATGTCTTATAGATGAAGCTAATTTTAAAGGATAAAGCTAAAGGGTTGAATTGTATAGCATTTTGAGAAAAATTGTGGCTCAACCATATACTAAGTTGTTGGGAGTTTCAGGATGGCAGATGTTGAAACATTTATTGCTCCGTGCATTAAGCACCTTGTGTACCTCATTGTCTCATTTGATATCGACAGCAGTGCTGCAGGGAGGAACTGCTGGGCTGATTTTAAAGGCCAAGAACTTTTTTTTAGGACAATTAAGTGCATGGTACTTCAATGTCAAGGAATCAGGCTTGAAATTCAGGGTCTGACATGTTTGGGGCAGGCAGAGAAAAAAACTAGTGCTGATATGCTTATAACTTTTCAAAATTTCCACGTGTCTTTTAAGTTCCTGGGATACTCACTCTGAAACCTTCCCTCTTGGGTCTTTTCATCCCTGGTTGACTTCTAAATAACCTTCTCTTATATCACTTGAGCCTCAGTTGCCCATTGAGAGTCAGGATGCATGAGAACAGAAGATCTCTACCACCATAATTGCAGCATTGGGGTAGAGATCTTCTGCCTTAAGAGGTCGCTGCTCTGGGCAGCGGTTGGCCTGAGTCCTGCGTGTGACTTTTCAGAGTTGATTCTGGACCATTTGCTTGTTTGGAGGAAGAAATATGGAAGCTGGGACTTTCTACCTTTTTCAGTTGAGGTAGATTTTTCCCCATTCTTTAATTAGCTGTGGCAATTAAATACCCTGATCTTACTACTAGCTTTAGTGTTATTCCTCTCTGTTCTTAGCTTTTTAAAATCCCTGTTGAAGGAGACTAAATTGTATGGAACAGAAAGAGATTATGACAACTTCCCCCCACAGACAGCACCCTTTTCCTCATTTTTTGTTATTAAAAATTATTTTCAAAATAGCATGTCCTGGTCCTTGTTCTCAGCAGTGGGATGAGTCTGTCTTCTGACAGGTTAGTGACTGAGTCGTGACTGTCTCCCTCCTTAACCATCAATTGGTCATTTTGAACTCTCTCCAGCCTCAGTTGCTTAATCTGCAAAGCCCAAGTTTCTCAGGGATTTCGTTGCTCAGATGATGAAATGGAAGGAGGAGAATCTTCAAAGCTTAGCTCAGAAGTCTCCCATGTAGCTCCCGCAGTTGGAGCCCCGAAAGTGCTCAAGGAAGCAACCCACTGAAGGTGGCCCTGCAGTGACTCTCCCGGTGTCATAGAGCGGAGCTGTGCAGGGCTCTGCCTCCTATGAGCTTACTTGGCTCTTTCTGGCTGTGAGAAGGGGAGAAGTTGGGGGACCGCACTGAAAGCTGGTCTGTGGTGACATTACCCTTTCCTTCCTGTGGGATTTCATGGTATCCTCTCCTGTCTCTGAGTGGATGATGCCTGCTATTGAAGGTGTACCCTCATCAGGAAGTGAGCATGTCTTCCCGCCTGCCTTCAGGCACAGCTGCATCTAAATTCCCCTGAACAGATGTATTCCCATTTTTCTTGTCTATACCTGACTATTAAGAAGTTCATTCCCATTTCTAGTGTTGATAAGCATATTTCTAACTTCTGCCATCTTCCGTGGAGGTAGGAAATTGCTTTCTGTAGTTAGGAAATTTTACAGAAAAAAAAGAAAAACCTGCTAATGGGTGGAACTAACAGGATGTTTTTTTGAAAACTCAAGAGAAGAGCTGTTTCTGCAGATCCATGACCTGTAGAAACCCAGACATTAGGTTAGCTCAACTGATGCCCACTCAGTGGTGACAGGAATAGCTGAGGAGGTAAATGCCTCATTCACTACCCAAACTAGAGAAATCCTTATATGACCCAAGACAGCCCAGCAGTGGGGCTGCAAGACCGAGATAAGTACTGAAAATTGGCCATTGTACATTAAAAAAGGAAGAAAAATAACTCCTTCTTTAGACTTCTCTGTAGCCCTGCCCTGAAGGCTATACAGCTTGTTACATACTGATAGCTAAGGAAACGCAATCAACATTCTTTCCTAATGCCTACAGAAAAGAGAGAGAGAAAAAAAGCTAAACTGTTAACTGGCCTCCAGGATATAGATAAATATCTTGCTGGGTTTTATTTGGAGGTGAGGGGTTTGGGATAATTTAATATTCTAGAATAAGTAGGAAAAACAATTCACAGTGGACCTGAATTGTTCTAAGACTGAAGTGAAATTATGTTGTTTGGTGGTTTTTGTTTTTTTTTTTACATGTAGCGTTCTGCTCCCCAGTGACTTTCTGTACTTTCCGTAGAAGAAAATGTATTTAAAGTAGCCTGGGATAGAGGACCTCAGTGACAAAGCGAGAATGAGCACATTCAGATTGTTACACTTTGCTGGACCGCAGCCTGGGGAAATCTTAAGGCTCTTACCTCTGGGCATTCTGGGGACCAAACTGGAAAGGTGAAAAGTGGAAGGAAACTCCCCTCCCCATTTTCTGTTAAACATGGACAGGCAAGGTTTGTTTAGAATTAGAAGCTTCATTACACAAAAGCAGAGTGGAACTCTGATTCAACAGCAGTTGAATTTCTTGTGAAAATAACCCTTGTACATTGCCCACAAGATTAATGGGGCCAGTAGTCTGACATTGCCATGTCAAAAGCTATTGATGTATTGGGCTGTGGTCTGACCACAGCTGGAATTTTTTCCCCCAGTTTTGGGTATAAATGCTAAGAAGAATGCCAAGAGAATGAAAACCCAGATGCTTTGGGAAGAAAACCATATTATATGAGAGCCCGTTGAAGAATGAAGAGCGAGCTGTAAAGTCCAGGTAGGCAGGTTCCTTAGAATGACTTCAGGAGAGAAGAGGAGATGCCCAGTCTCTGATACTCTAGGAGTCGTCGTCTCTTGGAGCCTTGAACACCCACTTACCAAGAGGAAAGAAAACACAGGAAGCTGAGTACACCCAAAGCTCCTGGGCTGACAACTTACACTCTGTTTCTGACACATCTCTGATTTTCCCAACACATCTGTTCACCTGCCTGTATTTGAAAACAAGAGGCTTCTCTTATTCTTCACCCTGTCCTCCAAATGAGAAATGGGGATTATCTCTGGTCCATTTTCCATAGGGAAAAAGAAAATACATTCAAAGTTATCACCTATGCCTTGTCTTTGGTTTATTTCCAGCAGCTCCTTTGCAAGTAACACTCAAGAGGACAGGACACTGTTGAACTTGATCACTTCTGAGGAGTCTTGAGTAGTTAGCACTAAGAAATGCCAAAGGCAAAGAATACTACTCTTCCAGGAGAGGGAAGGAGTTTACATCCTTTCTTCAGGCTGAGGTTAAGTTCTGTGTGACTCAGCACAATGACATTCTCTACGACCTGAGTCTCTTCTGTTTCCTGATCTACTTGTCTTGACCTGTTTGATTTTCACACCAAAATAGTTTCATTAGCACAGTGATCATGCACAGGAGGTGGTAGAGTATTCGTGTAATTATCTGGCCTGTCAAAAGGCTATGGGTTTATTGCAGATGTAACTGTCTTTCCTGGTGGGATGATACACTTTCTGCTGACATAATAGGTGTGCAAACATGCCAAATAATCTGCTGGGTGATGCTAAGGTTTTTGTGGCAAATTCACTAATAGAAGGCGGGACCAGGTTCCTGGGTTCTTCTCCTAACTGGCAACTGACCGAAGGTCTAACTGCTAAGCAATTAAAACCAAAAAGGAAGGCGGTTCAGTTTGGAACCTTCGGAAGGTTTGTTCTGTTCTTTTCATTCTTGTTTGTGTTTTTGGCATGTGAATGCACGGGTTTAATCTTTGCAAGAAAGTTCCTTTTGAGAAAGGATTTAAAAACATGAAGTGCTCAATCCACATCTCCTGAACAACTAAAGCGACTGCAATTTCAAATGAGAAATTATGCTGCAAAGAAGAAAAATGTTGTTTATTATGGCTCAAAATTTTAATCACCCAAGGGCTGAAAAGTTAAAAATAGACAATTCTGCCTTCTGTTTATGGTAAACTTGGCTGAGTCCCGGCAAATTTCAAAGCTGAACATACTGTATGTTATTTTTGCTTAATTTTAGATTCCACATTTTAAAATTATTTCTTACAAGAAGCATATTTCAGGATATAAACTTAGACTGAAGAACAGTATTCTTGATTTCTACCCATATTGAACCTCCTGTGAAAATAGTAAACTATGGTTTTAGGATTTGCCTGCTCCCAAGAGTCCACATGGGTACCTTTCTAAGTCTTATGCATTATGAATGAACACAGGCATATGAATTATAAAGGTTACTTTCTGCTTTCGAGTTCCTCTCCAAGTGTGAGTTTTCTCAACACTATAACAATGCACATGGTGCTTGCACTATATTGCTTTGGGAGAAGGGCATTCTACCCACAGTTTCCAGGTAACAAGGTAGGAAGACACAAGACCAACAGGTGTGTGGCTCATAGACATGTCTGTGCCTGAACTAGGACTCATAGAGAGATGAGAGATGCTGGATTGGAGCCTCCTTGCCACAGCTTGCGGACAGTGTAGTTTCTCACCTGATATACTAATAGAGGGCTGCAGATCCATGTGTGGGTGACTGGCTCAAGAGCAAGTGGAATTGTTGACTCAGCCCTCTTCATTCCTCTTTAACCAGGAGGAGCACCTGGCTTCTCCTCTTTGGGTGACTCTTGTTGCTTCTTGCCCTTGCATTCTTCAAGAATGCTTTTTGGAGCTATTTGTCAGTAATATTTTTAGAAAAAGATCTTTGTGGTGACAAGAAACCTAGGAAGGAGATTTTAAGAAACATATTCCAAAATGATAGTAACTCAGAAGCAAGCATGCCCCAAGAACCAACAGCATTCTTGGTCAACATCAACTAAGTTTTCCTAAGTGACTGACTACCTAAGATTAAGATTTCTGTGATCACTTTGACAAACATATATTTGTGATTAAGTTAATAATAGCTACCTGTTAATAATTTTTATTGGTATTTCACATATAGCTGACTCCTTATATATTTATTATTTCTGATAGTCTCAAGAACCCATTGTACAAGTGAGAAAGCTAAGCCTTGTGAGGCTAGGAACTTGTACAGGATAACTAGCTTAAAGAAGCTGTGTACAGTCTGGAGACAGTGGGCAGAAAATTAGCACTGATGGTGTTCTTCCCCATCACTGTGGCTGGAGAAGTTGTGATTACAGCGTCCACACTGGCATGCCACCAGCCAACCAGAGGAATGCTACCTTGCTCATTAAGATGCTCAACCCCTTATTTCAGGGGATATGCTACCATACTAAGATATATAAAAGAACCCTATTATACTTAGTTTATACACAAATCAAGTATATTGGTTATTTTCTAATATAAAGTAGGCTAAGTCACTCATTAAATATTGTCTGAAGACCTGTTATTCGTCAAACAGATTCTTCTAGAATTGGAAACTACATCAGATTTGTAGGTCAGTGGTTATTGCAATGTGTGGCCAGCCTTGCTGCACAACAGCATCTCATGCACAGTTTAGGAAATGCAAATCCCTTGTCCCAAGCTGAGACTTGAAAAGTGATGGACTAGGGAAGGCCTGAGTGAGGTAAGTTCTTTAGTCTAAGTGATTTAACTGTGTGTTAAAAGAAAAGTCTTTGTGTTTTTGTGACATGTAATTTTGGAAAACTTATACCTTAGTTTTATTCCCAGGTGTGTGTGTGTGTGTGTGTGTGTGTGTGTGTGTGTGTGTGTGTGTG
>LOJH01001530.1:54422-78619 GCA_001685095.1 Ellobius talpinus
TGTGTGTGTGTGTGTGTGTGTGTGTGTGTGTGTGTGTGTGTGCATGGGCATACCTATGCTAAGTTCTTCCTGCAGGATAGTATTTAGTGATGGGCAGAGCTCAGATGTCTGCATTTGTGTATAGGAGATGGGTCCTGCAGTCACACGAACCTTGCCAGGCTCTATCCATCTGAACTTGTGACAGCTGCCAAACCTTAGCCCAGTCTTAGTTTCTTCATTGTAAAAACTGACTTATACTGTGTTCCACTCTGTAGGCTCTAGCCATTAGCCTAGGATGCAGGGGTGGGACCAGGAGTGGGATTCTCAGAGAGTCTTCTTTGAGAGACTAGGTAGTGTTTAATTCACACCTGGGTTCATCTTCAGAAGAAGCTGGAATGCTAGGGCTCAGTGTCAGGGTCCTCCTGGAAGTGTATTGACCCACCTCAGTTTAGATACTATTGTTACTACTTCAGCCTCATTTTAGATACTACTGTTACTTCTTCATTTCCTGTCTAAGTAGGGTAGTGTTCTTTGTAGCCTTTGTCTTTGGATTCTTTGAAATTCCCAGGAAGTTTCATTCAACCAAGATCTGCCTGCAGTTATTTTATTCTTGGAATGCTTGTGGCATTAGTAGTAAATCTGAGACAGGCAGATCTCTGTCTGGTTTGTGCCGCTTCAGCACCAAGTCGGGGTGAAAGATTCTCAAGGAAATTAATGCTTCCCTCAAGCACTGTATAAGCTCACACTCTGCCCTATAACACAACCTCACTTTCCCTCTCTGAATATTTGTTCTGCCATTTTTATTACATGCTTCCCTGAGTGACTTGAATCATCAGTGCGCATGTGAGCAGGAAGTTTCTGTGGAGTCTTTCCAGTCAGCCAGTCTTCCAAAGAAGATACATTACCCATTGGGTGACTAGAGGATCATTCAGGAATAGATTATTTAAGTTTAACCTTCAGACATTCATTTATTCACTAAGAATACTGCACTGAGCCCTTACTACGTGCCAGGCCTTGCTCTAGGTCCTGCAGATACAAGATGACAAAAGAAGACACACATCCCTGCCTTTCTGGCATAGGCACCGGGAAGCAGAGCCTGGAGTAGTTTTGAATATCAGTCTTTAGGATAAATTCCTTGCACTAAAGGAGATTGCTCAGTCTTGATTATGTAATCAATCTGGGTCACTTGTGTTTTTTTTTTAAGATTTTATCCATTTATTATGTATACAACATTCTGACTCGATGTATGCCTGCAGGCCAGAAGAGGGCGCCAGATCTCATTACAGGTGGTTGTGAGCCCCCATGTGGTTGCTGGGAATTGAACTCGGGTCCTCTGGAAGAACAGTCAATGCTCTTAACCACTGAGCCAACTCTCCAGCCCTGGCTTGTTGTTTTTAAATGTTGTGTGTGAAGTTGAACTCTGAATTAATGGGAGCTACCACATTGCTTTTCTTCCCTGTCATACCCTGGTTCCTAGACTGTGTTGGGGAGGTTGTCAGGGCACTGCTGATTTAACTCAGCTTTTTGTTTTTTCCTGTGCCACTGTAAGCCCTGGATTTTAGTTTCCTGTTTTAAGAAATTAACACACACTTGATGATTTAAAACAATCGAAATGTATTCTCCGATACTTCCAGAGGTAGGAAACTTCAAAATCATCTCACTGGGTGGAGATCAAAATGATGTGGGGGCCTTGTTGCCTCCAGATTCACCCAATTCACCCAACCACTTCTGAAAAGTTTCTTCTGTAGTATTCACAGGCTCTGGTTATTAGCACATGGACATCATGGGGTTCATTATTTAGCCAACCATGACTGGTTAGCAGTTCTAGTGACTTTGGACTCAGCCACCAAGGATCCGTTTTTGTTGCTGAGATTCTCCCATTCCACAGACCCCCATCCCAGCAGAGACACTCTAAGATCCAACTTTGCAGTTTTGATGGAGACTACTCAGGTAGCATCACTACCTGACAGCATCCTTAATGATTCTAGTTTGTTTCTTAAGACTCAGCTAGAAGCCCTCCTTTCCCAGATGTCTTCCTGAGTCTCCTGGGCTTATTTGATGCACTCAGTTTTTGAGTCAGTATTTTCTGACTCAAAATACCTCTCTTCGAGTGATAAACTCTTTACTAGTAGAGGCTGCTTCTCTGGGTACAAGGAAGATGCTTGGGTAAAGATTTCATGCTGGCAAGTGGACCCTGTGTTCTCTAAAAATTTTTTTCCTGGATAGTAGTATTTGTTTTACTTGATTTCCCCCAAAAGATATTTCCTGGAAGTTGAAACTGGAGCATGCTCTGTCTGCTGGGGTCCAGATGGACTGACACCCTGTGGCTTGCCCAAGTTGAATTTCACCTTGTATACACAGAGCTGTGAGTCATTACATATCAGGAAGGTTCTTTTCAAGGGAGTATGGTTCTGAAGATCTGCAGCAGTCTTGCCTGAGGAGTATCATAAATTCACCATAAAACAGATAGATACCAAATAGTTGAACATGATGGGAGTCAAAGTGAATACCTCTGTGAATCCGTAAAGTTCCAAAATTCATTTCAGTTATCAAAAATGATAGATAATCTGTGGTCTGAAAACGTTGAGGGATGTTGTGATGGAGAAGGTTCTCTCTGTGTGTGTGTGTGTGTGTGTGTGTGTGTGTGTGTACAGACACGCTCAGAATCCTTCTTGGTTGTTAGTGGAAAACAGTTGATTTAGGCTTCTTTTATGCCCTTGGGCTCATTTCCTATCTCTTGTGGAAATGGACCTTGAGCTTTCTCTGTTGTTTGAGCTGTTGTCGGAGCACATGGGATTTTCATCGGTTTTAAACTAGTGGTACTGACTGATACCATGAGAGTTTTCACAGTCCTACCCACATTGAAGTTTGTGTCCTGAAACTTCAGTTGGACTAAGAAACTGCTTTGGTTCAAGGGTTGAAGTCTGTGAAATGCAAGAGCTCAGGCTTGTGTCTGTGTAATACTGGTAAGCAGGCAGAGTCCAGCGTTTTCCCAGGGAGCTGACTAATGTTCATTTAGCACCAATGCCAGTGAATTTGTCCTCTCCAGGTGTGAGTAGTAGGAGGTGGTTGATTAACAAGAACAACACAGAGTTCTTTGCGCTTTAGCTTTCACTGAGTGGTGATGCTAACCAGCTGCAGCTCAGGGTCGAGTAGTGATGGTACCAGGTATCCTGAGGCAAGAGGGACCTTGGTGTGCAGTAGGTGCTTGCCGATGTTTATGAAATGAGTGAACAGTCATTGTTGCAAAGTTCTCAAAAAGTCCAGTCCTGCTTCCCCAGGAACTTGATCAACACCGCCACCCTTTACTATAAGAAACCGTTTTTTTTAATCTTTTCTTTCCCGTCAAGATCTCTGTATTTTTGTTCTCTCTGCTTCTAGTGCCATGCTTCTAATCTAGTGGGTGTGGCTGATTCCTATTGGTTCTTTATTAGCACCTGGTAGAAGAATGTTCAGGAGGTGTCATGGGGGGAGTCTCCTTGAAGGCCCTGCTGTGTGAACTTTGGGAAATTCATCCTCAGTACTAATAGTGATGCTAAATCTACATTTCTAGACCTTAAGAGGGTGCAGGTTATCTCAGGGTCTTTGTGATTTATATGTGCATCTCATAAATTGTATTGCACTCATTATTTTGAAATGGAAAATACATGGTTTTATAGTAACTTGGGGAAAAAATAGGTTATAGGATCCCCTATGTCTAGAAGATCACGCTAAGCTGAATCTCAGGTGGGCAAATTACCTTCCAAGTAGATTATCCTACACAGTTCCTAACTAGACAAAAAATAAAGGGCAATGCCCAACTGTTGCCGTTCTAATTCAGTTTAGGAAGGTATGAGCAGCTGGTGGGATATAGAAGGAAGATGTGGTAGGGTCTTAGGTCTCAGGTAATATTTTCTATTTATGAAAAAATGAAATTAGTTACTCCCTCCCTCCTTCCCTTAGTCATAAAACAATTTCTAGTGTCTCAGAACCACTTTCCTTTTCGACTGCATGGTCTTCACCTTGGTCTGTATTCAGCACTTTGTAAAACTAGACTTGTTTCTGACTGCTTAATGGTAAGCTCTGTTATCTCTGGGAAATGCTGTGAAGAATGTAAGGCAGAGGGCTAACCTCCGTTAGTGGTGCCAGCTAACTCCTGAGGGTAGTAAACAGTTTCACCCTGAAGCCAACAAGGTAGCGTGGACGACACCAAAAGCTAACCGAACACCACCATCCCATTCTTCAAATAGATTGAATTGGTTTTGCATTCTGCTGGGGATGGCAGTGTGACTCTGGATTGGTAACTTAGCTTCACCAGGTTCAGTTTTCCCATATGGGAAGTGTGGGGTTGGGAATATAATACTAATGTGTATGGTAGTTTGAGAATTAGAGATGATTTTACATGTGCCCGGTCTCTACCTGCTATAGAGTGTACGGATTGTTGCAATGTTGTTGTTAGAGGGGCAGGCAGCTTTCAAGTAACCACCCAAGGTTAGGCAGCATATCTACTATGAGGTTAGATCTCCACTCCTCTATACACCTTCAAAGGAGATGTTCTTTTTTCCCCTGGGAAGAAATTAGCCCAGGGTACAAAGAGAATAGAGAGTCTGCTCACTGTGTTCTGAGTGTTTCAGAGATCGCCAGAAATTGATACTAGTCATTGGAAAGCCCTTGAACCATATGAATGCTCTGGTCGGGGTGATAGGCCAGAGAGCCTTGACCAGGACGTCCTGCTCCCAGGGCTCAGCCTTTGTTCTCTGGGCCCTATGTTCCCCATCAAGTACCTTTGTGTCCTGAGTTCTGCCCCTGTCCCCTTGGGCCTAGCCTAGCAGACCAAAGGGCTTCCTTGGCCATCCAACTGCTTTGGGTTTGGCTGAACCCTTCCTCCTCACTGCAAATTAGTTCTTTGGCCCCGTTTGGGTTCAGTCAGTGCAGTGGCCTTGTACTAACTGGTCTTGTTGCTCTAAGAAATGTTAGCAGTGCAGTGCCTGGACCTTGGAATATGCCTCATGCTTGACCTTGGGTGGCATCCCTTTGTGACTCAACACACCTGGCTAAATGTACTTCAACTAAGACCTTCTGTTGAGTGGAACTGTTTGGAAGGAATTTTGTCTGCAAATTTTAGAATTCTCCCCTCACTTGACTGTAGTAACTGCTTATTACACTAGGCTTCTTTGAGGTTGTTAATGAACAAGGAATGAATTTCCAACAGAAAGTCTCCCCTCCCACGCCCCACCCTCCAGTCTCCCCTAGGGCATCCAAGGGCCTGCTTTCTCCTGCGGGCTCCAGAGTCCTGGGCAGTGTTGAACAATTAGCCTAAAGGGATACCCTGGAAACAGTTATTCCCTTAAGGCTTGGGAAGTCATAAAGGCCAGGCTGGCAAGCCTGAGGAGGGAGGGATGAAGTGAGGGCTGGGAGATGCTCAGAAGGGGAGAGTGGGGTGGGGGCTGAGTTGTTTCCCAGATAGTTTTCAAAGGACCAAGGTTGGTGAGCTCTGCTGCAGGGCTGAGAACAGCGCAAGACTGCTTCAAATTCTTCTTTATCTGGTACTTTCTCTTAGCACATTCCTTTTGGCTTAACAAAGTGTCTTCCTTTCTTGTTTCGTGGTCATTGATAACGAGCTTGAGGGCTTTTTGCTTTGAGGCTCTGGATTGGCCAAAAGAGGGACACTCAGAAAGGGGACTTGTCGTCTTAGAGATTTTTCCGATTTTTATCACACTCAGGGAAAATCATCCAGTGTGCAGAGAAGGCTCAGGTTTTCATCTTAGTCTAGGGGTGATTGATTGCCTTTCTTTCAAAGGCCTGATGGAGAGGTCAGAGTCTTAGAAAGGGAAGAAGTCAGGGAAAAGGAGAGAAGAAAGAGTGAGATTTATGACCTCCTGGATCACGGTTTTTATGTCGCATAACTACTCCCAACACTGGAAGTTCATGACATGCTGAGAAACAGCTCTGGAGTGCAGAGCAGTGATCTGCATGCAAAGAGGAAATTACTGAGTCCAGCCACGGCTCTGTGGCAGAGTACACACTCAGTCCATGATGGTCCCAGGTTCCAGTGCCTGCCAGGGGTGAGCTGGACCACCCAGCACCACTTAGACTATGCTGAGGGTAGCTGAGGATGCTGTTTACAAAGGTGTTGTTTCAGCACACAGACTTTTACTCCTGCATCTGCCCTCTTCACTCCAAATGTGGAGGCTCTGGGCATCTCATACCAAAGAATACTGCACTATTAGAGCCTTCCCAGACACCCTCCCACTCACACACCTATGATAATTGAAGATCTTTTAAAACGTTTTTGTCTTCCATTTCTTTTATTCCATATGGGCCCTTAGGAAACATGACCCAGTGTGGCCATTAAATGGCCCTGCTTGCAGTTGGATTGCTGGGTACAAAGCAAATTTATGGTTGTTTATTCTCTCCTCCTATCAGCTATTAGTGCCTAATCATATGGTCTATCGATCATGAGATTAATCGCCTGCCCATAGAGGCAGCGGGTCTTGTGGAATGCTGCCCTGCGCCAGACTGAACTTCAACCTTTTATACAAACTGGAGGAGTCAGAACCATCACTCACTGCCTAGAGCCCCAGGAGGTAAATCCCTGCTTCTGCAAGCAGTGTTCTCTCTACTTCCTTCCCTTGTGGAAAACTTCAGCTCATTGATTCAGACACACACAGGCAAATCAGAGCCTTTCTGCAGCATCCTATACATAATGACATAAGCTGCAAATATGTGGGCTTTATGAGACAAAGCCCACAGTGCTGCATAATTAAAGATCTCTCTGTGTTTCTAGTACAAATTCTCATCTTGGAAGATTTATAGCTGGTCTTTAAAAATTTTTCTCAAGCTAAAGACTTTCTAAGTGTTGTGATCAGAGGTCCTTTTCCTTTTGGGGGAATGTGCTTCTTTGAAGACAGAAGAGAGTCAAGTCTAGAAGCGCCATCCTAGAAGTGTCTACATGGGCACTGTGTACCCTAGAGTGGCTTCCACTGACCGCTGACCTCTGTTCCCTCGCAGGGTGCCTGCTGTGTCTTGCCTAGCCCTGCTCAGTGTGAGCTCTGGGCTTCTTCAGTGAACGACCCTCAGCACGGGCTAGGACTCATGCTTCCCTGTGTTGACACTGCCCGTGAAGGTGTGGTGCACAGATTTAGGTGACTCCCTTCAGTGTCTGAGAACAAGTTTCCTGGTCAATGAAATAAAGTCTATGTTCAGGGCTGGTAACCAGTGGTCTGTGGGTTGGATACTGCTAGAATAGTGCGTTCAGACATTTGAATCAAACATGCCAGTGACGTTTGCCATAACCCCACCCTTCCCTGTTAACTACAGTGTATCCACCTGCACCGTCTCCAAGCACATAGGATTTGCTGTGGTTCTTCCTTCTAACATGGTCTTTTGTTACTAGGGCTCAAAGTCTGACATTCGGGTTAGCTAATGATGTCTCTGGCTGTCACCTTAATTTCCTCTTTCCAATCCTGTCAACCTCAAGAACCACAGCTGTTTTTTGTTTTGGTCTATATTTTATGGCCTAAATAAACAACGATGGATAATTATTTTGTTTTCTCTACTTTAAGGAAATAAGTGTGTATAGCTGAATATACTGAGCCACTTTGGAGAGTATGAAATGGTTTCGTGTGATTGATTGGTTGATGGCTTAGCTTGTGTGGTTGTTTGATGGGTCAGTGTAGAGGTCCTATTTGAGTTTTGGATATGGGAGAAATGGAGCCCGGAACTTTCTGACTTTTTAGGCATGTGGTGGTTGGAGCCCTCTAGGTGAGTGTTTCGTTTATCCTTTTGGTAGCTCTCCGGGCCCTTGTGTGTCTACACATGCCCTTATAACTTTGCACCCTCCTCTGTCTGGTGAGCCGCTGATGGCTCTTACTGCAGTGAGATGAAAGGAACTCTGCTGTGAGATTACCCAGAAGCCTGTTGTTGTTTCTTTCTAGAGTCAAGAGCATTTTGGAAGATGTGTGCTAAAGCTGCAGTTCTCAACCTGTAGGTCTCGATCCCTTGGAGGGGTGGAGCAGCCCTTTCCCAGGGGTCACCTAAGACCATCAGAAAACACAGACATTAGCATTATGATTCATAACATTAGCAAAATTACAGTCATGAAGTACTAATGAAAATAGTTTTATGTTTGGGGTTTCACCACAACATGGGGAACTGTATGAAAGGGTCGCAGCTCAGGAAGGTTGAGAACCACTGCTCTACAGGATTGAGAGTCAATTTGGCACTTGGTCCTTTCTTTCAGTTCAACTCAATCTTGAACTTTGGTTGCCCGTGAAAATTTTAACTTGAGCTTTGAGACGCATATGTTTAAACAGAGCACGTTAAAGATCTGTATCGTAGAAGGAATCTGTCTATAAGCTACCTTTAACTTGAGACTTGATCTATCATATTCAAATCACATGAAGGTAAGGAGTTTTGAAGATGGCAGGTCATTTGGTCCCCATGGTTGTGTGCATAGTTTGGGCTCTGGGATTGGATGGGCTTAAATTTTCTTTATGGCTTCCCTACTGGTCATTTCTGACAGTGTTGGGAGGAGACTTGACAGAACCCTTTATTTCTTTGCCTGTAAAATGGGGATAATAATTTGTCATGAGGCATAAAGGAGAATGATTCACACAAAGGACTTCTCAACATGTTGGCCACAAAATAAACAATGAATATCCATCATCATTTAGCTAGAATACAATTAATTTATATGTCCGAGCTTTGAGGCTTTTCTTTTCTGATCTTGGTCAGTCCACCTCATCTTAGGCAAACAGGTAGTTCACCTCTCCTGGGATGTTAGCATATTGATACCAAAGTTAGTGTGGATGCCAGATACACATAGCATCCTACAGCCCAGAATCCCTGAACTCAAACAGTCCTCCTGCCTCAGCCTCCCATTAGCCAGGACTTATGGGTATGTATCACCACACCCAGTGAGACTTTTCTTTCAAGGAGCATAAACACGCGTCTCCTGAAGACTTCTCATACTTACTGAGCCACTTGTCCATGTCTCCAGGACGTTGTGTTCTTAGGATGGCTTACTTACCATAGAGCGTCCCAAATGCATTGCTGTCCGTGCTTGTTCTGGAGACTAACTGTCTAAAACCTAAATCTAATATAAAGACAAAACCGTTTCTCTTGCGCTTTCTTTCCCCAGCTCAACCTCATTTCAGGTCTCACAGCAGAAATCGCAGGGACCATGCTGACACCCATCATTACTGCATGCTGGTGAGACTATGGATGTGACTGTTGGGCTGGCAAGATAGCTCAGCAGATAAGGGCACTTGCTGCCAAGCCTAATGACCCTGGTTCAATCCCCAGGTCCGTTATGGTAGAAGACAAAAATAGGTCCTTAAAATTTGTTCTCTGGCTGCCACACATTCTGTGGCCTGCCTGTGTGCACATGGAGACACACACAACACATGCACAGTAAGTAAACAATAAATAAGTAGATTAACATGAAAGTGACTTCATTAAGAATCACAACCATACTTATAAACCCTGGAGGAACCAGAACTGGAAAGGTTCTGGGAGATCACCTGATGTAAGCCCCATTTTGTAGATAAGAAAAATGCATTTAACCAAAATAAAGAATATCAGGTTTGAGTAGAGAATAACCTACAGAATGGCTTTTTAATTTGTGTTCTCACTGGAATCTGTAGTCAGTTGTTGTGTTATGATTTAGTTCCTTTTGCGGGACTTGTATGTATTTATTAGAGACTGTTGAGATGTAGCACTGGGTATTACTTCTGTAGCAAAAGCAATGGGGCTGTAATCATTATTAATGGATTCCATTATTTGGGAGAACGTTTTACGGACTACAGAGGATGCCTTGCGTTGATCTGTTGTGTCATGTTTGTATTATACCAGGTAGTTTAAAATGATATTCTCTTAACTGTTAGGCTAAAACATTGTCCACTCTTGGCAGTTATCCCATCAGTGAGACCTGCCTTTGGCCACTGAAAATACATAGTTCTGCTGAAAGGAGCTTTTTGAATGGTCCCCAGTGCCCTGAATGTGTTTAAATCCCTCACTACTAAAATGGAAGGATTACTGCTTCTATCATTGTTCTAAAACAAACTTCCCTTTGGACGATAACAGCAGCGGTAAATCAGATGTTGAAGAAAGTACCAGCTTAACTTCAGTTTGTTTTAAAAGGGTTTCCTCTTTAATTGACAAGTGTCATGTCTAATAGAGCATGGCAGCTCACATAGAAAAACTTGTGCTCGGCTGCCTGCTGGGGCTGGAGTTCTTAATGAACATACAAGTAAATACACTGAGGCAGAAAATTAAAGCTCCCCAGCTGTGGAGTATTCATTCCGTTCACTCTGGTCAGTGCGGTGATCAGCCACACTGATCCCGCCGTGACTTGCGGTGGGTGTGTGGTTGTGGCGTTGCGTTCGGTGCTGGTGACTGTTATTCATCCTGGTGATGTTCGGAATGACAGCATAGATTCTGACGTCAAAGGAATAAGCAAACAGGATTTTTCTTTCTTTTTTAAACATAAATACAATACGCTGTTTGGGACCCATATAGTTGCTTCACATCATGCTGGTTTTCTTGGGCGCTGGCCCACTTTCTGGCTTCTTTTTGCCTTTCTTCTGCTTCCCCCAAGAGAGCACCGCTGGATTGTACAGGTGATGTTTACAGCACACTTGAATAAGCACTTAGAATAATGTCAATAGAGGAAGGGGAAAGGGCATATTATTATCAAATTAAGTAATGGATGGGCAGTGATATTTTATTTATTAAAGCACGTCTGAGTGGCATTGGAAGGAGTACTCTTTTTCTGAAGAGCACGGATTTGAGAGGAATGTTGAGTTTGGAAACGTGGCAGCCTGCAGCCCTGTGTATGGTTTAAATTAAACCTTTTTTTGGAAAGCAGAATAGCTCCAGGCCACATTTAAGGGGAAAGCTACAGCAGAGTGAGCTGGCTGTGGTTTTTCTTTCACTCTCTCAGCGGCCCACTTTCCCTTGTTTTAACACAGAAAAAAGACTTTGGACTCCTTCAGACCAACCACATAGCCTCTCTGCTGACCACAAAAAGGAAGCTTGGTGTAGAAGCCATAGGATTAATACCCACTGTCTCTTAACCCAGTCGAGTGTGAAACTTTGTAAGAGATTTCTCTGGGCAGACTGACACTGTGGTTGGACTTTAAACATTTTAAATCAAGCACAACTCTGAACTGCACTATGCCACAGTGCTCTATAAATTGTTCTCTGAGATACCATTTTAGAAGTTATTTACATGAATCCCCAGGTTTCAGAGGGATAAACCACTAACAGCTTTTGTATCTTACAAAGAAATACAAGGAAAATTAAAGATGTGTCTGGGCCAGATTAGCTGAGCCGGGGCAGGGAGATCACCGTGCATCAGCGCTGGTCCTTCGTAAGTAATGAGACTACAGGCTCATGGCAGAAAAGCCGTCTCATCTTTCAGAATAGGAAGATTAAGAGTATGGATTCTGTTAACCACTTATAAGCTTTACTAATTAACCACATTATTACTATAATAATAATTATAATTATTGTATTATTATTGTAGTGGTGGTGCCCACCACTGAATCCCAGACAAGTATATTACCCCCAAACAACACCCTTAAGCTCTACCATGTTATTTTTAAACTAGAAAAAAAAATCTTTTATTTTTAATAGAAATTCACTTTTCTTTTGAAAAACAAAATAGTTTACATCCCAGAGGTTCTGTTTGATATCTACTTGGATGATAGAAACCATTGCCTCTGTTTTTTGAGCATTAATTTTAATGATTGGAGTTTTACCCTGATTAGGTAATCATTTATTTGCACAAAGCAGTTCTGAAATTACTCAAAGCAACAAACAACCTAAAGCCCCATGTATTTGTTTTGTATTTACTATTTTAACTGCCTTGGAATAATATATTTTAAAAGAAATACTTTGAATTCACATTTCATCTCACTGAATTAATCAGTTTTCCCAAGTGCACTATATCTGCATTCTAATTCCTGTCTAACAAAGAATCTAATTGAAAAGTTGTACGGAAAAAGAAATCTGTATACAGGCTTCAAAGCTTACAGTAGCCATGGAGTTAATAGTTGGCTGACATGTAGTGAGGGGTTCATTAGAGAAGTTGGTGTGTACAAGACTCCCCGTGTGTGAAGAAGTGCAGTTGTTTTCCCGCCTGGGCATTGCAACACTGTTTAAATACTTTGGTTATAAGCAGCCAACCGGTTTGTTGTGGTTATTTGCCCAGGTGTCTTCTAAGCATCTGTTCCTCGCCTGCCTGAACTTACTAGCCACCTGAAGTAGCTGTCTTGTGCCTTGTGTCTCTGATCTTTATCATCTTGCTAGAGTTGTAATGTAACTAACTGAATCCATTGATCACTGTCTTGTTTTCTTCCATCTTTTCCTCAGAAGAATCATTCCATAGGGCCCTATATGCATTAATCAAGTTAATTATTGCATTAACCAAGACTAGCACTAGAGGTAAGCTAACCCAGAATAATGTTCTTTAAGGACAAAACTTTGTAAGTCTTCTCATCTGTGAGAGTTAACCTCTTTATTGGATCATGGTGGAAGACAAATCAAAGTATGACTGAAGCTGTGGTCTCAGTGAGTGAGAAAAAGGGAGAGAAGCAAAGGTCAGCCTCAGAGGGAGATGGCGTGCGTGCGTTTCAGGCCTGCCTGCACCGGAACTTGTCATGGAATTAGGGGGCCTGCCAGCTACAGGCTGACTGCACAGCCTAGAGAAGGGAAGTGAGGTGCACTTTTTCTCCTCAGCTTGTTAAGAGTCTGTGTTGTCCCGTTAACTGATTTTGTCCCTTGGCTGTGGGGTGACTTTTGTTGTTTTGTCTTGGTTTGGTTTTTATTTATTTATTTGTGTGTGTGTGTGTGTGTGTTTTGTGTCAGGTTTTTTTATTTCATCGTGTGGAGGTGTTTTACGTCTCTTTGTTCTGCCTACATCAGGTTGTTATGAGAGTAAAACCAAGCAAGGTAGATGAAATCTTATAGCGCTGTGAACACACGTGCGGCAGCAAGGATCTTTGGAGACATTCCTCGGATACCTCCATCAAGTCAGCCTGAGCCGTTCTGTCACGAGATGTGTTCAAAGCTGGAGCAACAGAAAGGGTCTAGAATCCCTCTTCCCGGCACAGCAGTGGTGCTTTTGGCCAGTTCATTACATCCCCAGTTCCCTCTGGTCTCGTTGCCGAGCTGAGTTCATGACCTCAGGTGGCAGTTCTCACAGTGTCATGACAAGGGCAACAGCTCTAGCACTGGGGAATTTTCTGGAGATGCACATCCCCAGTCCCTTCCCAGGTATGGAAGGGCCTTGGAAGGTCGGTGGGGCCCAGCACTTTGCTTTGTGAAGAGAATTTGCAGGGATACCCAAGCTGCATTTTCAGGATCAGGCTGCAATACCATGAAACTTTGACATAGGAGATTTAGATTCATCCTTCTCCAAGGGTGTGTGTATTACACTCTTCTGCCTCACAGTGGACAAGACCTCAGTACTAGGAGCCAAGCCCTCTCTCTCTAGGTGCTTTGCCCTGAGTGCTTGCTAGGAAGAACTCAGCTTGCTGCTTCATGGCTCTGAAACTTTAACTTCACTTTCCTTGGCACACATTTTTGGTGTTTTTCAGAGTTGGAGCTGTCTCAGGGGCCCACGCATATGACCGTCCAGATGGAGGAGGTTCTTCACCATCTTCCTCATCAGCCCCGTTTCCTGGTGGCTGCAGCACCAGCTCACATTCCTCAGAGTTTTTAAATGCTTTCACAGACTATCTTAATCTGCTTCCATCGGTGGAGATGAGGGCCGAGAAAGTGAAATGCATATTTTCCTCATAGCCCTTTGCAAATACACTTCATGAATCACAACTTTGGTTTTACATTCAGAAATAGATCTAAACACGAGTGTGTGTGTATATATATGTATATATATTAAACAAGTAGAGCCAATCTCTCCTTGTCTGACTAAATTTGATCAAGTACAGGCACAGAGGAGACCCTTAAAGTCTCGGATATCTCCTGTTCTAGATGGAACGCTGAATTTTCATTCCAGAGCAGTAAATGAAGTCAGAGTGGACAATTGCCTCAGTCTGGAAAGTAGAAACAGAAGGGACGTCTTAGCCGAAGGCAGGGGCACATGGACTCAGTGTCAGAGCAGCTGAAGTGGGATCATAGCTTGTGAGTCTCTCTCTCTCTCTCTCTCTCTCTCTCTTCCTCCCCCCACGTGTGTGTGTACACATTTGTGTATATTTTTGTGCACATATTGTATATATATTTATATTCCCAAGTAGTTAGAATGTTCACTGCACCGGGACACTTGATAGCATTTTCGCATTCTTAGTGGTGTGGTAGGGAAAAGATTAAATTTCGCTTCTTCATGCAAGAATATTAGTAACAAATTACAGGAGGTTTCTCTCCAAAATGAATTTATATAAAAAGCAAGGCATTGTTAAAGTAGAAAATGTAAGCAGCTTTGCAAATTTATAGTCTTAGAGATCTGCATTTGTAAAAGCCCTTAAAAGTGATTTTATCTAGTGTTTCAGATCATCCATAGACAGTGTCTTCTTCAGAGCCAAGTTCATGGAGAAGCTGTGTGTGTGACTACAGTGTAGAGGTCCTGAATCTGTGAGTTTTGAGGCTTCCTCTTCTTTCTCTCAGAGAAGGCTCAGTTGGAAGGAAAGGTACTGGAGCAAGGAAATCTCTGGCAGCCTGTTCTATACCGCCTCTGTTACAGTCGTATCTGGCGCCTGAAGCTCACTTCTGGAGTAAATTGGGGTCTTCAGGATGCCCAGACCACAATCCATGGAGCAAGACCTGGAGAAATCTGTAAGGACAGTTTGGAAATCTGTGAGGAAGCTGAGGGGTTCATCTCTTCATGGTTTTCAAATGAGAAGAGTTGGTCCAGGTCCTTAGAAATCTTCTACTGCCACCCGGGTGGGATGACTGCAACCCTATAGTTCTGGGAGGTAACACAGCTTAGGTCCCATTGCCAATGCCAATATCCTCTAAAAACCTAGGGTATCACAAAAGATGATGGGGAACATATTCACCTCCTGTCTATAGTACTTAGGGTGAAGCATCTGGTTAGTCAGCCGGGCTATATTAGGTGGCTGTAGCGCCTGCCACTGCCATGGTGGAGCAGCAGTTCTTAGCTGCACCCTCCCCAGACACAATCCATATCTCAACCTTTATTATCTTTTGCATGATGTCTAGTGTTTGCAAATGGCTGAAGAAAAACAGAGTGAAAGTTTATATAAAATATTTATACCCTAAAGATCTTTTATCTTGTGTCATTGAAGAGATAGAGAAGTGAAAAATGTATTGCAAGTACATTATCAAGAGTACATTATAAATTTAAATCTCAGATTGAATAATACCAGCTGCTAATGTGTGGAGCTTTGGAAATGAGTCACTTTTGAATCTCAAGAATTTACTGTATCAGGTCAGTTACACTTAGGAAGGAAGTGCCTTTAAAAGAAAATCCTATACCGGAATCCAGACTTACATTAGTAGTCATTAAAAATCAAATATTTGACCTAATATTTATGTTAGGATGTAGTTACATAGGTATGAGATGTACGATTTGAGATATCTTATGAAAAGTTTATAAAAAAAATCAGATAGTTTTGGTCATATAAAGCAGTATATTTGTGATTAAGATTTATGTGTTTTGTGGTCATGGAGTCAAAATTATCTAACTATTGCTTTGTAGTTTTGGTTCCATTTCCTTTCTCCAATATTTCTCTCTCTCTCTCTTTATTATTGATTGATTGATTGATTGTTGGGGGATAGAACTCAGAGACTTTTAAATGCCAGACAAGCATTCCCCCTGAGCTACACCCTGAGCTGAGACTTCTTTTATCTTTAAAACCAAGACCTACCAGTTGGTTTTCAAGAGGACATTTGGTGTCGTAGTATTTGTAATGCATTTGTTTATCACATTGCCTATATTCAGTCACAATGAATAGTGGTTGCTATCATTATTATCACTGTGATATTATCCTTGGCCCCAACTATGATTATATCTTTCTTTGGTGGTGTAGTATCTTCCTTCTCTGTGTAGGTAGAATGTGGATGCAAAACCAGAATCAGTGTGCTGGTTGAAAAGCCAATAGTCAGAGAAAGAAAATGCCTCTGTACATGCAGCACTGTCTGTGCTGGATATCCAGATTCTGTTTAACAAAACTAAAAGTATTTTGTTGGATACAGTGATGCCTTGTTTTTTGTAGCGTCCAGTTTATAATTTTTAAAATACTTACTTTTATTTTATGTATATGAGTTTCTGCATCTATGGATGTATATCACATGCATGTCTGGTTCCTGAGGAGACCAAAAGAGAGCATGGGATCTCCTGTAGCTGGAGTTACAGGTGGTTGTGAGCCTCTGTGCGAGTGCTGGGGACTGAACGCTGGCCCTGTGTAAGGACATGGGTGTGAGGAGCCCTGTCCCAGTGTCGATTCCACTACAGCCCCCTTCATATTCTGCATTAGTGCTGGATGAAAGATCTAGGCCCAGTGGTTCTAGTTTCTAAGCCCTGAAGAATCTAGAAATAAGAATTTTGTGAAAATCACACAATGTTTTAATGTTTTAAGTGATTGCAGCTGTGTCTTGAGAATACTGCTGGCTACAAGAAACAGAACTATCTTAATTTATCAGTAGTTTAAACAATGATTTATTTTCCTTGTATAACAGTGAATTGGAAGGTTAGTCATTGTTGCTTTATTTGCTCAATTCTGTCAGGAATCCAGACACTTTTCTAATTTTGATGTCCTAACATTCTTTTCTTCTTGATTAAAAACACCCAAACACTTCTGCCATTGTGTGGCCGCCATCCTATGTCCACAACAGGGTGATGGGGAGATGGCTGGATTTCATTTGCCCCATGTGTCATGAAGTAACAACTTCTCCAGACACTACACAGTCGATCCCCTTTATCCTGGGTCCTTCTGGCTAGGATGTATTTGCAGGGCAGTGACCATCTAGCCGTCCAGTCTCTCAGGTGGAGGCGGCGAGGATGCTGCAAATGGCCATTGCAGTACTGGCGGGCAGTGTCTGCCACTGCAACCGAGTGACCGTGAAAGCCTGCTGCAGGGCCTGAAGATCTTGCAGCCTCCAGGATATATCAAAGCCCTCCAGATTTCATCATTATAAAGCAAAAGGATTATTGGGGTAAGAAAAGACATGAGCAGCCAGAGTGTTATTTTTTGAACTAAATTACTTTGCATTATACAGGATAGGTTACTGCCCCTAATGAACAGATTTAGGGGTGTTATGAAAATATATTTCTGGGCAACCTTTGTTTTCAGTTTTAGTAGAGGAATTACAGGTGAAAAAGCATTTACTGTTTCCTGTTTTACTATGTCACACCCGAGTTTCCTTAGACATACATTTTTTTAGACCATGGATAAGCTACATTTTCTTTCATCATTTCATCCTAAAATAAATGTTACTAATTGGTATCTGATTTTATAACCTCTGTTGAGAGGGATTCACTTCTGGATTTAGCTGAATATTAAGTCAAACAGAGAAAATCTCCCAAGATGCTTTACAAAAGGGGCCATTTTCAGCTGATTGGAGCTGTGCTTAGAGGCATGTATGTAGTTGGAATGCTCATGCAACAAGTGTGTGCTTAGCTAATTAAACTCGATAGCTATGGAATTTGAAGAACTCTTCATCACAGCCAGGACTGCACTAAGAGGAAACCATACCTGTTTGACTAGAGCACTTCTACTTGTGTGTAGTATTTCTGTTTACACTTTTCTGGCACTTACTGCTGAGTTAGCTGCTTCTAGTGGCCTCGGCAAATTCAGGAAGTCACCAAGTGTACATAATATTCTTGAATTGAGAGAATATATTTAGAAAATTTGATCTTGATCGATTCTTCTCAGAGCTATAAACTTGGGTTATCATGACCTGAATGTTAATAAAACTCAAACTCCAAGTCTGGTCGCCAGACATCAGGACGTCAACTGTCAGGTCTGTGAGTTGGCTGCCTAGTGAGTGTTTAGAAACACAGAAACCTTCAGTCCTGCCATATAAGCACACGGTAGGCTCATCTAGTTAATGAAGTCTCTGGTAATGCTAGGATGAGTGGATAGTCAAAATATAGAGGAAAAGGCAAGCATGCTTATCAGGTCCAAGCTTAGACAATGCTTTTAGAACTTTTCAACACCGTAAACATGTATAAATCAATCTACTATGCCAAGCTTAGGATAGCAGCAGTCTTGAGATCTACCTTATGGGAGAATTTTAATCACTTATTTGGTGTTCAGTGAAGGAAAGAGCAAAAGGAGAGGGATGTATTTGCATGGGAAATGCTTGTATTTCTATCTAGCATACAGTGATCAGTGAGTACTATGCTTGGCGCATCAAAATTATCTTTAGCCTTCATAATGTTATGTAAACCAGGTCCTGATACCTGATTTCTTGGGTCCTTACCCTAAGTGCCTTGCCTAAAGTTAGTAGTTGTGCATTTCAGAGTTGAGCTTTAGAAGCCCTGTCTTGTGTTCCATACTCATTTCCTCTCCACCAGAAGATCCACCTGCACTAGGCAACTGAGAAGAAAACTAACAGATGGACTCAAATATGGGGAAGTGTATGATAATGTGCTTATGGAAGGAGCAATGCACTGTTTTAGGATATGGACTCGTGGCTGTTCATTAGACCTCATGAGAGAAACCTGAACGTCCCTCTGTCGGCTGTCCTGACACATGAATGTTGGCTAGTCCCTGAAGACAGTCGATCCAGGAGTATTCATTGAGCTCTTCCTTTGCTGGCACTAGAAAGCTAATGCTCATGTACTTGAGAACTTACTTCTTTTCCCACATGACTCTTCTAATGTTCTGTAGTGACTGAAGTGCTCTATGGAATGTCTTTCAGCAGTCCATCAATCTGTAGGTGGAAGGTGAGGTAAATGTGCTCACTTCTCATGCACTGACCTGGAGTGTGCTTTAGAAAGCTTAGGTGGCGTGCTTTCGAATATGCTTACTTTTCTCCAAAGGAGGCACTTTCTTTGTAGTCATTATGATATTTTGTAGCTATTAAAATTTGCTATATTGATGATTGACTGTACACTGAAAGGGATGAAATATTTATTAAGGTCATATCACTGTTATGTACAAGGGAGCACGGAGTGATTTTTATGCTCTTGCTTCTGGGCAGCCTTGTTTCTGCTGGTGCTTCTATGTCTGTAGATGCTATTGATTTTAATTAAGTCAGTCTGCGTTGTCTCTAGGAATTTACATGAGTTTCAAAATCAGTCCCTCACATATTAATTTGAAATAGTTTGAAAAGGATCTTAGTATAATGAGCAACTTTTCAACCATTAATCCTGCTGTATTTTGAGTCCCAAATACTGTGATTTCTTGTTAAAACATTTGTAGTGCTTCGATGTTATGATCTGCTTAGTTTTCTTTTAGTTTCATTTCCTTTATCCCCAAACTTTTGCACGAAAGTTGTAGTTAATGTTTAGGTAAACCTCATTCAAATCCTGGAGACTATTTAAACTCCATATCAGATTCTCCCTGCATATGTGCATTTCCTGTACACTTTGTAAGATCATGAGGCTCTGTGCTTCTTGACACCTCACACTCTCTTGATGGGTCGGATGGGGATCACTGAAGGCTGAGAGGCTTGGGCCCTGAGCACAGTACTGAAGAATGCCGTCAGAGCTTCATAACAGATTTCTGTTATGTTATGTGCCCATTTTTAAGCAAATTTGACAAATATATTTATGGTAAATATTGGGGTATTGACAGTCACACATCTTATGAAGCTGATCCACAGAGACCAAGGAAGGGAGCATTTAATGAACAGTATGAATGCCAGTGGTCTGTGCAGGCCAGAGACTGATTTATGTTTACATGTTCTCTTCAGGAACTGATTTCAGGGCCCTCTATTATACTTCTGCCCAAGTGGACCACCTCTGTGTGTGCATGTGTACTCTAGGTGTGAATTAAGAAGTAAAACTGAGAAGGTAATAGTTCTGATATGGAAAATTCTGCAGCGAAGTGCCCTTTTATTTCTGTGATGGAGAAATAAAGCAAGAGTGTTATTTAAACATGAACTCCTATTAAATACACAGCTGAGTGAGCCTTTATTTAAAATAGCTTTATTTCTTCAAACAAGAGACTAATGGAGATTATGTGCAGAGACGTGTTCTTGGGACCTTGATTCTTGAAGATGTTCAGTGAACAATTCTCTCTCATTTCTCTCAAATGTCACGTTGTGTGGGACACCCTGCATCACTCCAGGCTTCTGGACAGAGGTTCTCTATCTTCTAAGGTTTAAGGTTTGAAAACTTACACCTGGCCACAACATCTTGGTGCTTTCAGCTTTGATTATAGGTTTTTTTGAAGCTTAATTATGAATCACTGTTGAATATTTTCCATTCACCAACTTATCAGTATTTTCTTTTTCACAACAAGACTGGCTTCCTTTGTTCATGGAAAGTCCCCAGCTTGTTTAGAACACAGACTCTGTCTTATCGCAATTCTGTTGGAGAGAAGATGCAGCTACATAAACAGAGAAATCTGAGCAGGGTTTACTCCTAATAGCGGGCCTCTATTTGCAGGAAGCCTAAATGCACAAATAACTTGTTAAACTTATCCTGGCTCTGGTTAAAGGGATCTTTATTTGTAAAACTTCGTTGGTTCCTCCCTAAAGCCCTCTCCCCGCCGCCAAATTAATAATTTCAGAGGGTCTTAAAAGTTTTCAGAAAACACTCCTACTCCCCATCCCAGCTTCTGCAAACTTAAACAAAATAGGAGATCTGCAGCTTGATTTCTTTAGCTGTACAAGAAGCACAAACTGGAGGGTTCTAAATATTTAGTGTCCCGTCAGCTCCCAGTGATCTTCGTTTTAGTTAAACTTGACAACTTGCCGCTTGTTTCCGGGACCCTGCTCTCACAGCCTCCTCCAGCCTCCTCTCTGGAGAATCTATTTATCCTTCTGCCTGTGTTGCGGCAGCTGGCTCTTACTAATGTTCCTGCGGACTCCCCAGCTGCATGTGACAAGGGTTCCATGATTTTCACTGCATCCACTGCCATGCCATCTGGTTGGGCTCTGTATTCCTCTGCCTTGTATTTCAGGTTAGCTCCATTCCTGTTGCTGTGATAAAACAGCCCCCCAAAAGCAACATAAGGGAGAAGGTTTATTTTGGCTCCCAGCTCCCTTCCACTTGCTATGACCCTGTGAAGGCTGGTTTTCTCACTGTCTAGTCTTTCGGTGTCTGTACTGTCTCTTGGAAGGCATGAGAACAGTTAGCGTAGATTAGCAATCTGAACTGTGTCAAGAACCTGTAGACAGTGCTGGCCTCCTTGTCTGGCCCCATAGAGCTACCTTGGAGATGCTCATGCACGCAATCTCTTGTACTATCAACAGTCATTCTCATTGGGTTTTCAAAGCACCCCTGAACCCAAAAGAACTTGTCTCCATGACAGATTGAGTAAGTATAAGTACATTGTTTGATAGATTCATAGTGTTTCAGATTCATAATTTACTTATGTGCCTGGTTGGATGTGGTCCACCTATGAGTGGAGAGCAAAGCCTAGGTTATCCTTCCGACAGCTGTAGTGCTCCTGGACAAGTTACGGCCAGGGCTGACATTGTTAGATTGGGCCTGAAACGTCCCTTGCTAGTAAAGGCCTACACAGGTACCTAGCTGCCTTAGGATTTGCCATTTCTCAGCATTCCAGACAACATGGGGCTTTTATATGCATAGGATTTCTGTGCTTTCGCCTGGGGGTACACTTTTTCCTCTGCTAAGCTCTCAAATAGCTACAGGATACGGGCACCATTTTTCTTTCCAGCAGAACTGGTCTTCGTTACTGTAGTAGGAACACCAGAAGATGGTCTGAAATGGACAGAAATTAGTGCCATTGCCTCCTTAATGGGTGGATACTTATCACAAGGCTGTTGTGGCGTCATGGTTACAGTACTGGCAAAGGTGTTAGGCCTTGATAAGCTTTTAAAGAAACAAACTTTTTAATTAGACAATTTTTTTAATTGACTCTTAGTTTGTTTTAAAAGAGAGAGGTGGCAGAGGAAGAGAGGGAGACATCATTTCCTCAATAGAAAAGGCCAGAAGGCTTATAGTAGACAAGGCCCATGTTATTATTGTGCCTTTGCCTTTGGTCTACAGAGAGTGTATGGGCACACTTGTTTATGTGGGCATGCACATGCAGTTTGTATTCATATTCCATAAAAGACCCTAGATTCTCTATCATGTTAGTATAACTGTAGAATATTTGCTTACTCTTTCAGCTTCTTTTATTCACAGTCTTTCATCAAATTCTATCTATTGTGTTCTTGGAAACTACTGAATAAAAGGAACTGTGGAGAAAATTTAAAATGCTAAAATTATTCCAGACTAAAAAGTATCCTGATAGGATGGTGTTAGGTGTACCCATCTCCTTGAGTTAAGAAGCCAAGCAAATGGAAATGTGATCTATTTAAGGAAGTAATTCCTCAGGCAAAAAGCACATTTCCTATGCCTTCTAACTGGACATTTTTTCCTTGCATTTGTATTTTGAGAATAAGCAGAAAATATTTTTAAAGTAACCAAGACGCTTAGTGACTTCTCAGGCTTAGCCAAGAAGCACAAAGAGATAAATGTTATTTGCAATACAAGCTGATTGACTCATTAAAGTCCTAACTCTGCTAGAACACTGGATGGAGGACTGGGGAGAAATTCCTTGTTTAGGACAGGCATGTGGTCTGTCTTCTGCTGGTCGATTTGAGAAGAATCATGAGATTTTGCTTCCTATAGCTGCCCTGCCTATGATGCTGTACTTGTGGTGTGCATCTGGCAAATGTCTGATTTTCTTTGGGGGAAAGGGAGTACCAGAATAGACTAGTATTCTTAATTCTGATCTGTGGATTGTAAGAAAGACAGACAGAAGTACATTTAGCCTATGGAAAGGGAGCAGATTCCTCTGAGACCCATAGGCATTCTTGGGGGCCAATACAGAGGATCATTTAAGGGTGTCTACCTTATGAGCTTTGCCACTGAGCAGGGAAAGGAATCTCTGTGATGTTTCCAAACTTGGTATAGATGCCAGGGAAGAATACATAGAGCTCTGAGGACTTCAACCTCTAGGGGAAGAAAGCCATGATTTATGGGTCTCTCTAGAAATTATGGTTGGGTGTTTTCCACTCTCAACCTAGTCTTCCTTAGTCATGTGACCAGAATTCAATTATCTGTGCCATAAATAATCTTGTGAATGGAAGCAGTGTGTTTGGCAGTGGATTTCTGCTTCCTAAAGGGAAAGGAACCTTTAGACATGATTAGAAGTAATACTGTATGGCCCTCAATTCCAAATGCAAGTGGCTGTGATAATATGACCCTTCCCCATTGAAAGGTAGCTTTCAGTGAGCTGGGTATACGTTGATAACAGATGGCCAAAAGATTGGTTATAGTTTCTGAAATACGTATTTTGAGCATGCTGTATTTAGAAGTTTGTTTATGATTGGTTTCAGAATGAAGCCAGTAAGATCCTTGAAATATTTAACAAGAAGCTGGGTTGAGCATGTGCAGTCTTCTGAGCACTGTTGGAGATAAGGGCACCTGTCCTGGGTAACTCTTGTAATACCAGTAGCGTCTTTGTTTTTCTGCCTTACGCCATACTCCATGACTAGGAAAGACCAGCCTTTTATAGTCAAAGGCGTGTGCCTTTGAAATCAGCCATTTTCCTACCTATCCTTAGCTGGTAACAATTCGTGTCCAGAAGAAAGCAGAGAGCGCTGATTTAAGTCTTTTCACAACCAGTGCCCATTCCTGGGAGAGAGCAGCTCAGTGAATTGTTTCAGGGGCCAGAGCATTTTTCTTGGTTATTAGAACTTGACTATCCATCTACACAGGGTTCATTCAATTGAGAAAGTTTTATTGAATCCAAAAAATAATAATCCTTTATATTTGTACAGTATTTGCAGTTTTCAAGGGGACTCTTCACATCCATTTTCTCATTTGATTTTTTCTGACATCTCCATGTAGTAGAGAGAGTAGGTATTGTTACCTCCAAATGACAGATGAGGGACCTGTAGCCCAAGTGCCTGTAAATCCTGCTCAAGGTTTCACCACTACTAAATGACTGGGGCTGGAGCCCTGGAGGTTTGATGCTGGCCCAGAGCTTTTGTTGCTCATTTAGGAAAGAAACTGTTGGCTCTGGAGAAGGAATGTGAAGGTCAGCTGGGAGAGACAGCTGTTAGAGAGGTGTGCAGGATTTACAGGCACTTGGGCTACAGGTCCCTCATCTGTCATTTGGAGGTAA
>LOJH01001531.1:1240-14256 GCA_001685095.1 Ellobius talpinus
CTTTGGAAGAGCAGGCAATGCTCTTAATCACTGAGCCATCTCTCCAGCCCTCAAAGAAGAATTTAAAAACTTTCTAGAAATAAATGAAAATGGTAACACAACATACCCAAACTAATGAGGCACAACAAAGACAGTACTCAATGCCTACATTTAAATAAAAATGGAGAGATCTCATATTAATAACTTAATGGCACACCTGAAAACTCCAGAACTAAAAGAAGAAATTGCACACAAAAGGAGCAGACAGCAAAAAATAATCAAGCTCAGGCTGAAATAAATAAAATAGAAACAGAAAACATACAAAGAATCAATGAAATGGAGAGTTGGTTCTTCGAGAAAATCAATAATATTGATAAACCCATAGCCAAACTAACTGAAAGGCAGAGAGAGAATACCCCAATTAACAGAACTAGAGATGAAAAGGGGGACATAACAACAGAGACCAAAAAAATCTAGAGAAGAATAAGAATATACTTTAAAATCCTGTACTCCACCAAATTGGAAACCCTAAAAGAAGTGGGTAAATATCTTGATATATATGACCTACAAAGTTGAATAAAGATCAGATAAGCAGTTTAAACAGATTTATAATCCTTCAGAAACAATAATTAAAAGACTTTTAAAAAAAAGCCCAGTAGGATTCAGCACAGAATTCTCCCAGACTTTCAAAGAGGAGTTAATGCCAATGCTCTGAAATTTTCCACAAAATAGAAAAAGAACATTGCCAATTCTTTTTTATGAGGCCACAATTACCCTGATAACTCAACCACATAAAGACCCAACAGAGAAAGAAAATTACAGAGCAATTTTCCTTATTAACACAGATGAAAAAAATTCTCAATAAAATAATTACAAACTGAATCCAAGAACACATCAAAAAGACCATCTACCGTGACCAAATAGACTTCATCCCAGAAATGCAGGGGTGGCTCAACATATGTAAATCTATTAAGGTAATTAAATATATAAACAGACTGAGAGACAAAACCACATGATCATCTCATTAATGGCAGAAAAGGCCTTTGACAAAATTCAATATTCCTTCATGATAAAAGTCCTTGAGAGACTAGGAATACAAGGGACATACCTAGGCATAATAAAAGCAGCTTATAGCAAGCCGAGAGCCAACCTCAATTTAAATGGAAAAAATCTCAAAGCATTTCCACTAAAATCAGGAACGAGACAAGGTTGTCCACTCTCTCTATACTTATTCAATACAGGGCTTGAAATCTTTGCTACATCTATAAGACAACTGGAGGAGATCAAGGGAATACAAGAAGGAATGGAAGAAACCTAAGTGTCTTTATTTGCAGATGATATGATTATATATGTAAATGACCATAAAAACCCCACTGGGAAGCTTCTACAGCTAATATACACTTTCAGCAAAGTAGCAGGCTATAAAATTAACCCCAAAAGTCATAACTACTGTAAGCAAATGACAAACTGAGCAGTCATGGAGACAACAGCTTTCACAATAGCATCAACCAATAAATAAAATACCATGGAGTAACTTTAACTAGGTAAGTGAAAGACTTTGTACAATAAAATCTTTAAGATATTAAGAAGGAAATGGAAGAAGATATCAGAGGGTGGATCTCCCATGTTCATAGATCAGTAGAATTAGTATAGTAAAAATGATGGTTCTTCCAAGGCAATTTACAGATTCAATGCAATCCCTATCAAAATTCTAACACAATTCTTCATAGAACTTGAAAGTACAATTTCTAGCTTCATGTGAAAGCACACGCATACACAAAATAACAAGCAAATAAATAAAACCAGAATAGCTAAAACAATCCTGAATGATGAAAGAACGGCTTTTCTCAAGTTGATCTTTGATTCAAATTGCACTACAGAGCTATGGAAATAAAAGGAGCATGCTGTTGACACAGAAGCAGTCTAGCTGATCTATAGAATGGAATTGTAAACACAAACAAAAGTCCACACTTTTTTCCTGATTTTTTTTTACAAAGAAGTCAGAAATACACACTGGAAAAGACAACATCTTCAACAAATGATGCTGAACAAACTGGATGGCTGCCTGTGGAAGAATGCAAATAGATCCATACTTAACCACCCTGCACAAAACTCAACTCTAAATTGGTCAAGGACCACAACATAAAATCAGATCCACTGAATATGATAGAAGAGAAAGTAGGGAACGGTCTCAAAATTATTAGCACAGGAAGGGACTTTCCCAACACTGCTTGCACAGACACCAAGAACAATTCATAAACGAGACCTCATGAAACTGAGTAGCTTCTGTGCAGTGAAGGACCCCATCATTTGGACGAAGTGGCAGGCTGCTGAATAGAAAAAGAGTTTTACCCACTACACATCAAATAGAGGACTATTATCTAAAATATATAAAGTACCAAAAACCTGGACATCAAGGAAACAAATAACACAATTTTAAAATGAGGTACAGATCTGAAAAGAGAATTTTTGAAAGAGGAAACACAAATGGCTGAGAAGCACCTAAAGAATTATTCATACTTAGTAATCAGAGAAATGCAGTTCAAAACTACTTTGAAATTTCATCTTACACCAGTCATAATGGCCAAGATCAATAAAGCAAATGACACCTCATGCTGGTGAGGATATTGTGTAAGAAGAATTTTCATCCATTGCTGGTGGAAATGTAAATTTGTATAGCCGGTGTGTAAATCAGTGTGGTGGTTCCTCAGGAAGCTGGAAACAGATCTACTTCAAGATCCAGCTGTCCTACTCAGGCATATACTAAAATGATGGTTCTTTCTACCATAGAGACACCATCCATGTTCATTGCTGCTCTTTTTATTATAGCCAGAAACTGGAAACAGCCGAGATGTTCACCAAATAAATGTATGAAGAAAATGTGGGACATTTATATAATGGAATATTACTCAGCTGTTAAAATTAAATTAATGAAATTCACAAGTAAATGGATGAATACAGAAAAAAATCAGAAAAAAAAATCACCCAGAGTAGGGAGGGTAACACAGACCCAGAAAGACAAACATGGTGTGCCCTCACTTCTATGTGGATGTTAGGTGTTAGGTAATTGATAAGAAAGCTACAATCCATAAAGCCATAGGGGTTGGGTATAGAGTAAGAGACTGGGGTAAGGGGGGTCTCCCTAGGAAGGGTAAATAGTGCAGATAATTATGAATGGAAGAGAGGAAGTTGCAATGAGATGATCAAATGGGAACAGGCAGGGAAGAGGATGTCAGGGAGAAAATGCAGATGGGGAGAAGAGCAGCTAAAATGATGGTCCATTTGAAGGGCTGTATGAAAACCTAATACAGTAGAAGCACCTTAAAATATATACATATATGAAAGAAATCTAAACGGAATAACCAAATAATTTGAGAGACAAAGCTGCAACTAGACACCTCTTGCCACCAAATGAAACCTCCCGTGTTGGGAATGGGTTACATCTAATTGAATTATTCGTCAAAGAGGCCCCCATGGAAACCCCCAAACAGCCCAGGCTATTTCTTAAACTGTTGGTGGTTCTCCATGAGCTGGTGGAAAGGCCCTATGGCTAAAGACAACACCTACACAATTCATTGAACACAGAGAAGTTGGTCTGCTGCCTACTTAGAACCTTCACCCACACTGACTAGTGTTCATGGTATGGGAAGATACACTGCAGGTTACCACAGGAGAAAGGTGAACACCCTTTGATCTATAATGGTGACCCGTTTTGCAAAGTTGTCTGATTAACCAACCTCTATCTGACTTGAGTTAAGGCACACTCTTTGAGATGGAACACATATCCAATGTTGCTTATGTAGTCAAGAACCTGAGACTAGATAGGCCAGGGACCTACAGGAAAACCAAATACTACTGTTCTGCTAAAGGAACATAGCAATAAAATGACTCCTAATGACATTTTGCTATACTCATAATAGATCAGTGTCTTACTCAGCCATCATCAGAAAAGCTTCCTTCTTCAGTAGATGGAAACAAATACAGAGACCTACTATCAGACAATGTGCAGAGAGGGAAAGACTGGATAGAACACTCAGTCCTAATTGGGATGTCTCCATCAACCCCTCTTCAAGGCTCATGCAATTCTGTGGAAGAAGAGATGGAAAGATGGTAAACACCAATGGGTTGAAAGATGCCAGGGAAATAAAGCACAACAGGACAGGCACACATATGAACTCATAGAGACTGTGGCCGCATGCACAGGGCTTGCATGGGTCTAAGTCAGATGGGGCCCAGGGCAAAGAGGGAAAGTAGACACAAACCACCATCCCTAACTCAGACTGTATCTCCAACTGATTACCACTCACAAAGGAAAAATTAGTTTTCTCTAATGAAGTCACACTTGGTATTCAAACTACTCCGTGGCATTTTTGGAGGGGTTTTTTTGTTTGTTTTTTTTTTTAGCATTACAGATCTTTTGCTTAAGTATGATGGTTTCTGATTTTGTGTCCGTGGAGTTTTTGTTTGTGCGTACGAATGTGCATATCTCAGCATCTGTATGTGTTTCTTGTGCTTTTTCCTTGTCTCTCGATTTCTCTGTTTTATTTTCCCCATTCTGGTTTGTTTTTATTTTGTCTTATCACTGCTGTTGTTATTATTATTTAGATGCCAGTTTGTGTTCTAATGAGAGAGAAATAAAGAGTGTGGTTTTGGGTGGGTGGGAAAGTGGAGAGGACCTGAGAGGAGACGGAGGAGGGGGGAGCCACAATCAGAATATATTGTATGAAAGAAAATCTATTTCCAATTTTAAAAGTGGGAGAGAGATGAGCTTCAAGGTGAGAGCAACTGAGAGAAATTGCCTTTGCTGTTTGCTTATTGTATTGATTAAGCTCCATCCTAGGGGGCTGGAGAGATGGCTCAGAGGTTAAGAGCACTGTCTGCTCTTCCAGAGGNTGTGGGCATACATGCCAGCAGCACATTGTATGCATAATAAATAAATAAATCTTTAAAAAAAAAGCTGCATCCTAAACACTATTTGGCTTCCAAGCCTAGACCTGTGCCAGCCTCCTTCATGACGCTGTGCCCGTTCTCTGCAGTGGTCCCCTGAGGCCAATAACGTGTATCCATGTTTTTCCACAGGGAAGCTGAAACCCAGCAAGTATAGGAAGCAAGCCTGAAGTTCCATCCTTAGCTCATTAAACACCAGAGCCAGAATTGTAAAGTCAATATTCCTGGACCCCCAGACTAGTTCTGCATTGACTAAGTAAAGCCTGGTACTGAGGACTATAAAATAGTCAAAAGCATACATCTCTCGATAAGTATAAAATCTGTGTATCTGGTACGTGAGTAGGGAAGTTATATAAGAGAAAACCCAGGCAGATCTTGGGGAAACTACAGAAAGGGTTTACATATTTGTCTACTGCCTCAATTGACCTTCAAGGCCCTTCTGGTCCTCTGATTCTTGGATTTTGCTAAAAGTTCTAGTCTAATGTAATGACCAGCAAACAGCCTGATGGCCTTATCTTTACTTATATTCATCTTGTAATTTCATTTTTCCCTTCCAAATGTATGAGTGTGTGTGTGTGTGTGTGCGTCCACTCCTGACTGATGGGTTATAATTCTGGCTGTATAGATTTTACTTATAATTTTATGCATGTGCTAACTCCCAGTGACACCCAGGGGAGCCATCTTTAGACCGTCTTGATTAGCAGATGTTGCCCTTGCTATGTAATAACAATCTAATCACCACTTCCCCTTGCCAAGAAATGAGAAAAGCATTCTCGTTTGGAAACCAGCTCTAACACATGAAGTGGATTAAGAAAGGCTGTCTCCCCAGAGTCCCTGTAAGCATTCTTCATCGTAGTTTGTTTTTCTTGATGATAAAAACCACACAGTGGTGTTTGGAGTTCATTCTAACAAGCGCCTGGCTTGCATGACAAAATTTTACTTGGGCTGCCTCAACTTTTTTACATGTAAATTATGTTGTAAGAAATCTTGGGCATGGGATGATGTGTGTAGCCTGTGTTTAAGTTTCCTCGACTTGAGAATATTTCATTTATTTTTTAAATGGCAAACTATGACTAGTGGGTACTTAACATGCAAAATAATGACATGTTCCCAGGAACTCTGGGAAATGTAGGAAGGTGGCTCACATCTGAGTACCTCTTCTCTGGAACAGAGAGTTGGACTCAGGGATGCATTTAAGAAGATCTCAAGGTGCATGCTAGTTCTTAGTTAAGCTGGTGTGGAAGTGGCACGTGTTCATCCTGGGACTCAGCACTTTCCTGGAGCCTTCTGAAACATACCAAATCACTTGGACATCATTTCATTTTGTAAAAGGTTATCCAAGAAAAAGCTCAGATTACAGTGTCCATCTGTCACCCTGGCACTGAGGGGCAGAGACATGAAAATGCCTGGAGTTCACCGGCCAGCCATTCTGACCCAATCCCTGAGCCCCAAGTTTCTTTAAAACTCTATTTGTAAAGAAATACATGCATATATAAATTACAACCTTGATGTCAGCCTCTAGTCTCCGTGTGTGTGTGTGTGTGTGTGTGTGGTGAGTGTGTACATACACATAACCACAAACGGCCTCCCTGATTCTCTCAAAAGAAATAATGGAAGCAGAAAAAAAACCTGTTTTCACAGTACAGAGCCTTTCAAAAGTTCAAAACATGAACAGTATCCAAGCATAATATCTCAAATGAACAGAGAGTCTGAGAGTGAAGATGGTACCATTTATTATGATCTTTCAAATGCCTTAGAGTATGTCAGGAGCTGTATCTACACTGTAGCACTTGCATACAAGTAAACAAAAACCTCATGCTTAGATGCTGTTAGATCTGAGTATCAGAAACGAATGTTTTCCCCTCCACCCAACCTTCTCATGCGTCACTTTAGTGTCAAAACAGCGAGAGCTCTGTTCTTCTCGCAGCTTTCTAAAGAGTGACTACACGTATCTCAGTTGGTAATAGCCGTAAAGTTTTAATGAGCTGCTCTATAAAGCTGACATCCTTTTGGTTGCAGGCAGCTTGGACTGTTTTCTATGCCGTGGAAAACTAGGCTGAGTTTCAGCTCCATAGCAATATCAAGGTGGATCTTCCAGTCATCACCGTTAATGTGTTCCACATGGGCTTCCCTTGGAGTGTGATATTTTAGTTGGAGATATCAGGAAATTATGTCTAATTATGTCATTCAGATTGATACTGTAAACTATCACTGTGGAACACTTGTGGTGTTGACATAGATTTCTGTCCCACCCAGTCCCACAGCCATTCAGTCAAAGAAACACACAGAGGCCTATGTTAATTATAAAATGGTTGGCCTATTAGTGCAGGCTTCTTGTTAACCCTTACGTCTTAAATTAGCCCATAATTCTTGTTTGTTTAGCCACGTAGCTTGGTACCTTTTATCAGTGAGGCATTCTCATCTTGCTTCCTCTGTGTCTAGGTGATGACTGCAGACTGAGCCTTTCCTCTTCCCAGAATTCTCCTGTTCTGGTCGCCCCACCTATACTTTTTGCCTTGCTACTGGCCAATCAGCATTTTATTAAACCAGTACAAGTGATAAATTTTTACAGAGTATAAGACCATTGTCCCATAGCATTCTGGCACAATGGCCATTTGCTGTTTGTATAAAGTCCCACTTCCTTTAATGAAAGAAAATCAAGGTAAGCCCTTCTTAGTTAACCTCCACTAACATCATGGCAAAGGTTACCACTTGAGCCAGTGGTCCTCAAGCACCCCTGAGTCAATGATCTTCATGCTGCTTAAACCTGGGTATAATCTGTTAACCTTGGTGGAACTTCCTGGACAGTGGGGAGGGGTTATCACAAGCCTATGTATTAGTATTGTGTCAGGATAGAGATTTAACTCTTCTCAGGGCCCCTCCCATAAAAAAGGGCATCGTTGCATGACCTTGCCATGGGAAAAAAGAAATTTCTACTTATAGTGTCAAGCTCTCAGTGCGTGGTTCTGACAGGAGGTGACACATGCAATGCTAGTCAATGGTAAAGTTGTTTGGTGGTTGGGTGGGCAACTGGTCTCCTAATAAAATATACTGAAGAAGGAGTCAAGTTTATCTATTTTAGGAGGACAAGACAGGCAGAAAAAAATGGGCATAGAGAGTGAACTTTTATCTTTATGCTCAAATCTGTTTCAAGAATATCCTGACACTATTTTCTTTCCATGTGTGTGCATGTGTGCTTCACCTGCATCCTTCCCTGTATATCACATGAATGGTTGGTGCCTTTGGAGGCCAAAAAGAGAGCATTGGATCCCCTGGAACTGGAGTTATGGATTATGAGTTGCCATGTGGATGCTGAGAATCAAACCCGGGTTCTCTGGAAGTACAGTGATACTCTTTATCTCTAACCCACCATTGGTTTTCATAATGACAGCTGCCTTCTGTGCTTCTGTAGAGAGACAGCCACCACAGCTTGCCTCCTTGTGAGGGGGACACCACAGGAGGAGGTGAAATGAGATGCTACACTCAACACAATTTCAGACTCTCTTGCAAATATGTTTTTGTATAACTTTTCATAAATTTTACAAGTTGAAGAGGAGGCTTAGAGGTTAAGAGCACTGAGTGCTCTTCCAGAGGTCCTGAGTTCAATTCCCATCAACCACATGGTGGCTCACAATCACCTGTAATGAGATCGGGTGCCCTCTTCTGGCCTGCAGGCATACACACAGGCAGGACACTGTATGAATAATAAGTTTTACAAAGATTTATAGAGGACACACTTAATAACATTTTGTAAGCCTTGTGTTTTTAGAAGAGATTTACTAAGGTTTCTCCCACAAACAGTAATTCACTAGGCAGACAAATCATGTGAGTTGACTTGAGCAATATTATAGAGTGTACAAATTATTTTATTTTATTGAAAATAGACTTTTTCATACAATGTATTCTGGTTATCATTTCCCCTCCCTCTACTCCTATATCCTCCCTACCTCTCCTCCCATCTGGATCCACCCCCTTTCTGCCTCTCCTTGGAAACAACAGGTGTCTAAGAAATCATAATAAAATAAATAAAAACAAACAAATTGCAATGAGACTAAACATCTAAACAAGAAAAAGAGACAAAGGAAAAACACAATAAGTGCGTATAGACACATATGTTCAGACACATGTTCACACACACACACAAGACATATAGACACACATGTTCACACACACAAGACATATAGACCCACATGTTCACACATACACAGGAATCCCATTTTTAAAAAAAAAAATCCAAACCAAAAGCCATAATATATACACAAATTATCTGTAGGTTAACAAAAGGGGGGGCTGACAATGTTATTCAACAAAGAACCTCCAAAGATGACCAAAGGAGTTCATTTTCTGCCAGTCAGTCATTTTCTACTGGAAATGGAACAGTCTCCCCTAAGAGGGGTTGGTTTCCCAGAGAGACTCTCTTGAGAAAAGGAATTTTTAATTTGCAGGCGGCTATCAATTGGAGATAGCTTTTGAGTTCAGAACGTGGGCTTGTGTTTGCTTCTCCTTCCAGCTCTAGGATCCCATCTGGTGCAGACTCATGCAGGCCCTGTGCCTGTTGCCTCAGTTTCTGTTAGTTCATATGTGCACCGAGCCTATTGGCCTCTAGTAAGCCTTGAGTCCTTGGGGCCCTTCATCCCCTCTGGCTTTTACATTCTTTCCACCTCCTCTTTCACTGGGTTCCATGAGGCCTGTTGGGAGGGATTTGATGGAGACAACTCATTTAGGGTTGAGTGTTCCAAGGTCTCTCACTCTCTGTACATGGTCTGGCTGTGGGTCCCACCTGCTACAAGTGGAAGCTTTTCTGATGGTGGCTGAGCAAGTTGCTGATCTGAATATAGCAGAATGTTATTAGGAGTTATTTTATTGTTATGGTCCTTTAGCAGAAAAGTGGTATTCAGTTTTTCCCTAGGTTCCTGGCCTAAGTAGCTTTTGGTTCTTGGCCACACAAAAGCCTCAATGGATCCATGTCCCATCTCAGAGTGGGCCTTAACGTGAATCAAATATTGGTTGGATACTCCTACAATATTTTTGCCATTGTTTCATCAATATGTATTGCAGGCAGGCCACCATTGTAGAACAAAGAGTTTGTAGCTCGGTTGGTGTTTACCTTTCTCCTTTGGTGGCCTACACAGTACCTTCCAGTACCATGAGTACTAGTCAGGAGAAATGAAGGCTCTCGGAAGGCACCAGCTGGACTTGTCTGTGTTCAATGAGTTGTGTGGCTGTTGTCTTCAGCAGTAGGGCCTTGCTGTCAGTTTGTGGAGAGGAACTAATAGCCTTGGAGATAGCCTGGATTGTTTGGAGGTTCCCATAAGGCTCCTTTGGCTAAAAACTCAGATGTAACTCATTCCTGGTACTGAAAACTTCTTTTGGTGAGGAGAGATGTTCAGTTGGGGATCAGTCTCCCCTGATATTTGGTAATTTCATTTAGATTCATTTCATTAGTGTATATATTATATGAAGCTTCTATTGTATTAGGTTTCCATGCAATGCCACAAGAGGCCCTTAGTTTTAGCTGTCCCTTTTTATTCCCTCCATCCCCCTTCTTCCCTGCCTCTTCTCTGTTTAATCCTCCCATTCTGCTCCCTTCCCTATCAGTGATTCATATTTATTCCATTCCGCTTCCTAATGAAGCCCATCCAGTCCCGCCTAGTAGCTTACTCTCTACCTGACCTTTGTGGTTATAGGTTTGTAACTTGATTATCAAGGAGTTAACAACTAATGTTCACATATAATCAGATACATACAATATCTGCCTTTCTGGCTCTGACTTACCTCAGGATGATTTTTTTTCTAGTTCCATCTATTTAACTATAAATTTCATGATTTCATTTTTTAAACAACTGAGTAATATTCTATTGTGTAAATGTATAAACATTTCTTTATTTTGTAAACATTTTCTTAATTCAATCATCTGTTGATGGGCATCTGGGTTGGTTTCAATTTCTGGCTATAATAAATAGAGCAGCAATGAGCATGGTTGAGCAAGTGTCTGTGGTATTATGAAGCATCCATTGGGCATAACCCAAGAATGGTACAGTTGGACCTTGAGATGGATCAATTGCCATCGAACTAATGTCCACCCACACAGACTTCCACAGTAGCCCTACAAGTTCACACTCCTACTAGCAATGCATGAATGTTCCCCTTACTCCACATTCTTGAGAGCATAAGCTGTCATTTGTTTTATTGATCTTAGAACCTGAGGGGTATAAGATAAAATCTCTAAGTAGTTTTGATTTGCATTTCCCTGATGGAAAGGATGTTGAACATTTCCTTAAGTATTTCTCAGCAATTTGAGTTCCCCCTTTTGAGACTTCTCTGGTTAGATCTGTACATCATTTTTAAATTTGGGTTACTTGTTCTTTTTTTTTAAGAAAAATCATTCTTCTTTCATATGTTACATCCCAACTACAGTTTCCCCTCCCTCATCTCCTCCCAGTCCCCACCCCATCCACTCCTCAGAGAAGAGCAGGCCTCCCATGGATATCAACCAAATGTGGCATATCAAGTTTCAGTAAGACTAGACCCCTTTCCTTATATTAAAGCTAAATGAGGCATGAGTTACTTGTTTCTTGATATCTAGTTTTTAGTTCTTTACATATTTTTGAAATTAGTTCTCTATCAGATGTGTAGTTGTGACAATCTTTCCCCATTCTCTAGCCTCCTACTTTGTCCTAATAATGGTGTTCTTTGTCATACAGAAGCTTTTCAGTTTCATAAATGAGGTCCCATTTATTAATTGTTGTTCTTAGTGCCTGTGCTAACCCTGTTCTGTTAAAAAAAAATATTTTCCTATAAGTTCAAGACTATTTCCTAATTTGTCTTCTATCAGGCCAGTATATCTGTTTTTAAGTTGCAGCCTTTGATCCCTTTGGAGTAGAGTTTTGTGCAGGGTGGGAATATGACTCCATTTGCATTCTTCTATATGCAGCCATCCAGTTTGACCAGCAACATTTGCTGAATATGATGACTTTTTTCAGTGTATATTTCTGACTTCTTTATCAAAAATCTGGTGTCCATGGGTATATAGACTTACATATGGGTCTGCAATTCTATTCCATTGAGCATCATGTCTACTTTTGTGCCAATACCATGCTGTATTTAGTACTATAGTTCTGTAGTATAATCTGAGATCTAGGATGGTGATACCTCCAGCAGTTCATTTATCATTCAGGAGTATTTTCGCTCTCCTGTGTTTTTGTGTTTCCATGTGAAGCTGAAAATTGTCCTTTCAAGTTCTGTGAATAATTGTGTTGGAATTTTGATGGGGGAATTCATTGAATTTGTAGATTACTTTGGGCAGGATGATCATTTTACTATATTAATCCTTCTGATCCATGAGTATGGGACATCTTTCCATCTTCTGATATCTTTTCCTGTTTCTCTCTTCAGTGTCTTAAAGTTTTTATTGTACAAGTCTTGCACTTGATTGATTAGAGTTACCTTAAGATATTTTTACTATTTGAGGTTATTGTGAAAGATGTTATATCCCTGATTTCTTTCTCAGTCTGTCACTTATATAAAGGAAGACTACCGACTTTTATGTGTTAAATATGTATTCAGCTACTTGGCTGAAAGTGTTTATCAGCTGTAGGAGTTTCCTGGTGGAAATTTTAGGGTCACTTATATATACTGTCATATTATCTGCAAATAAAGATACTTTGACTTGTTCCATTCCTATTTGTATCCCCTTGATCTCCTTCAGTTGTCTTATTACTCTAGCTAAGGCTTCAAATTCTATATCGAATAGGTATGGAGAAAGTGGACAACCTGGTGTTGTTCTTGATTTTAGATTAATTGCTTTGAGTTTCTCTCTATTTAAGTTGATGTTGTCTGTGGCCTTGCTGTAACTCACCTTTATTGTGTGTGCCCCTTGTATCCCTAGCCTCTCCAGGACTTTTATAATTAAGGAAGAATAAATTTAATCCTGTAAAATTCTTTTTAGACAGAGGCCTTCTCTAACTTCTTTAGTTTTTCTCTTTTCTTTCTCCTTTTTTTTTTTGTCTTTTGTTTTGTTTTTTTGAGACTGGGTTTCTCTGTGGCTTTGGAGCCAGTCCTGGAACTAGCTCTTGTAGACCAGGCTGGCC
>LOJH01001531.1:24238-48182 GCA_001685095.1 Ellobius talpinus
TGGCTCACAACCATCTGTAATGAGGTCTGGTGCCCTCTTCTGGCCTGCAGGCAGCCACACAGACAGAATATTGTATACAAAATAAATAAATATAAAAAATAAAAACTTTAAAAAAAAATCAGGAATGCAAAAACACAGAATAAAATGAAGCTTGGCAGCCCGAGAGTACAAGCAGGACAACAGAAGTATTGTCATGTCGAGTGGGGGAGGGGGGAGAAACAGTTTAAAGAAAGCTGAGCCCAACTGCCTGGACTACAATTAAGCAAACAGCCCATGCACCCTCAGTGGCCACCAGCTTGTTTCTTTGTTTCTATTGGCCATGGGTTTCCCACCATGCCATTCTAAGAAGACTCATTGTCTCAAGAGATTGTCTATTTCAAAGTGTGATCATTCTGTAACCTGGGGTCCTGGCCTCATCTCCAGGGCGAATGAGACAGCTCTGAGTGGTAGACCCAGGAATGTAACTTTTCACAAACGTCACTAAGTGATTGACAGGTTTTCAAGAATCGGAAGATGAACTGAGATGGTCATAGACTCAAGGGGGAGTTAAAGCTGCCTTGATTAACAGTCATTCCCCTCTACCCACCAGGGCTCTGGGGAGAAACTTTGGGGCAAAGGTCTAGCCATAGGCCTTCTACAGCCTCCCAACGGTATCTGGAAACAGTATCGCACACTAGCAAAAGATGGGGCCAACATAATTAAGTAAATAGAGCAGGAGCCCATAACATCACCTACACAGAGCAGGGGATGTTACACATGGAGACTAATATGTCCCATAGCTGCTTCAACCTTGTTTTCTTCTGGTGACCAGAGGAGGTTGGGTTCAACAAAGGGCGCCCCTAAAGCACAACAGCTTCATACTTAGCATTAGGACAGGGATGCTTCTAAGTAGGCTTCAGTTGGGACCCTCAGCCTCTAGATGACAGTGTATGCTGCCAGGGGAACACCCACACGGCCATCCTCTCCCTGGCACCCTCAGCTCCTGTCAGAGATAGACCTTTGGCAGCTTGCCCAGGGAGCAGTTGGAAAGCTGTCGATCTCCTGGATTCCAGAGTTGGGCTCTGCCTGCCACATGTGTCGAATCCGAGGTGGTGTCCTTTTTCCTATCCGCTAGTCCAGATGTCTTCGTTCCGTGAACAGGAAATGGAATATAGCCTTCCCCTTTTTCCTGTGGTGAGAGACAGTTTTGTTTCCACTCTGTGCCACAGAGAACTGAGACAGCGCTGTCCACAGTCCATGCTGACTCGCTTGTGGTCTCTTGTTTGATAATCTCATGGCTCATTTCCACAGCTCACCCGGGGGTCAGCGTGGGTCAGTATGGAACAGGGACTGCCTGGGAACACCTATCTCCATGAGGCCCATCCTACTATTTACTTTTGTTAGAAGTAGCGTTTTCCAGTTACTGCCATGTCTCTTAAGTGGGAAGAGACCTTTCCGAAGTGACCTTTGGGTCACCATCGTGCTGTTTGAAACCTCCCATTATAAAGGGGGATGAAACCTCAGCACACCAAGCTACCTACAGAAGTCAGCTGTGTTGCTGGTCATCCTGTTTTCTCGTCCATGGAGCCCTGGGGAGTGCTTAGGACTGGCCTCATTGCCATGCACTACCACCGGTGAGTGAGCTTCTGAGACACCAACCCACATGACAGACACCACCTCTCTAGGTCTCTAATGGCAGACGCATGGCCCAAAGTTAAGGTTTCGTGTATGGCCTGTGTTCCTGGCTCTTCCCTTTATTCCACTCTTCTCTGGTTCAGGTCTAGAAGTTTCTCTCACTCAGGTCAACAGAGGGGGCAGCTGTGTTGCTGTGTTGAAATTGTTCTATGTATTTGATTCAAACCAGATATTGACGAATGTGCCAGCAGCAACACCACTCTGTGTGCGCACATCTGTACCAACACCATGGGCAGCTACCACTGTGAGTGCCGGGAGGGCTATGTCCTTGAGGACGATGGGAGGACCTGCACCAGAGGAGACAAGTACCCCAACGACACTGGTGAGCAAAAGAAGCATGATACCCTTGATTGTGTGTGTGTTTCTATTAGATCTTATATAGAGTGTCAGTTTAAGAATTACATAGACATAGCAATGATATTGTCTGTTTATATAATTTTATATTCTATAAATATACATTATACATATAAGCTACATTACATATTTATATGCAAAATGATATCCCATGCTATATCTTATGGTATGTATGCATGATATATAATACACACATATTATAATATATAAAGTGCAATTAGATATAATCTATAGTCCATATTATATAATTATACTATATATAGTACATGTTACCTTTAGTGTTGTATATATATTATTTATCCCATTTTATATATTTATATGTAGTATAGATTATACATAACATGGAAATTATAGGTACCTGGGAGCCCAACCACTCCTCTGGTGACTCTGTGCAGGATGGGACACTTGCAAGTGGCACCTAGGTGCGAACCAAAGATCAAAGTCATCTGAAGGCAAGCTGGCAGGAGCAGGGTCTGTAGTGAGTGTGGCATCCTGACTGATGCTGGAGGAAGGGGGCATGTCTGTGGGGAAACCAGTAGCCCTTGCCTGTGTGATTCCAGGAACCTAGAATGAACAGGGAAGAGTCCAGACATAGTATACTATCAAAGAAAGTATGTCGAAATGTGTGTTTGAATAATTGCCACTTACGGTCGCAGTCTATTTCAACACAACCGGAAATGCGGTCCGTGTCGTGTGCCCCTCTGTGAACTCGCTGCTTGGTTCAGGATCAGATAAAGACAGAAATTGGAGTGCGAGCGAATTTTTACACCAGTTTGACAGAGGACATTTATTTAAATTTCAAATTTCATGCTTGCATTTCACATATAACCTTCTAAGCAACTCATTTTGTATGAGCCCACAGTCAGTTACCCAGTTCCTACCATCTGGAGCTTCAGCGTGGAGCTGGGAGGCTGCCGGACATGAGCACGGCAGCCAGATTCAGCCAAGATGAGACTGGTCACCAGAGCGTGGGATCAGCCTGCGTGCTGGGGTAGTTCCTCTGAAGGAAAAAAGAAAGAATGAAGTAAAAAGAGGAAGAAGGGGAAAGAGAAGAAAGAAAAGAGCTCCCAGATTGGTGGGCAAATGCTTATAACATTCACTTTCAAAGGACCTCTGATCTCTCTGCCAAGTGCCAAGCTAGTCAATAAAATTTAGAATTTTAGCCTGTGGGGACCAATGTCAGTCACCTTCCAGCTGGAATGAACTTTGAGGCAAAATAGTCTTCCCTACCAGTGTTGGCCAAACAAGTTCCCTAGAGAGAAAATCCTTAGCCGTTTAGAGGCCCAGAGGCCGAGTTTGTACCATCAGGAGCATGCACATTGCACGTGCTCGAGCAATCACGTGAACTCAGTTAAGAGAGGGTTAGGGGGCCTGGGAAGGGAGGAGAATCCTAGGGCAAATCACGTGTATTGAGATGAGCCGGGAGTTGAGAAAACCAGAAACATCTGGGCACTCACGTGATGGAGCCTAAGCTTCAAAAGGGGCTGGGAGGCGTCAGAGGCAGACAGCTGGCCACCAGCTGCCTCACGAGGAACAACTACAAAGGCAGATTCTGAAGGGCAGTTAGGTTGAGTCATGGAGAAACCTCTGTGTACAAAAAGTCAATGCAAAATAGAGAGTTGGAGCCAGCTTGGGACAGGGCATTTACAGACCCCCATGTATGAACTAGAGGGGGCTGAGCATGGGGCACCTTTGAGACTCTGAAGCCTACAGAGCCTACCCATCCAGAGGGCGCTACAGATCAAAGGGCAGCAATCTTTGAGGGGGACAAAGTTTAATGAGGAAAATAATTTACAGACCATTTTTAATTCAAAATTAAAATCACTGCATTTTTATCTCCTTGTCCTCTATCCATGCAAGAACTCAAACTTGAAAACATGCCCAGCTTTAACACCTTCCGTGTAGGGAAGGTTTCTTTCAGTATCTCAAGGTTGAGTGGTTTCACATCCGAACAAGCAGCTCAGTTGTAAGCCATGCTCATGGCAAAATGAGCCTTCTGGATATGAGGCAGCTAAGCATTTCCAGCTGCTTTGGACAAATTGGGCAGCCCAGTAATTCACCGTCTTTATTTTTTTAATAATGAAGATAAACACATGATCTAAAAATCACCTCTCCCTCTCTGGTATGTTTTGAGTTTGGGGGGAGATTTTTTAGGGTGAGATATTTCTTAAGCTTTTCATTCTCCAACAGCTAACAATGTTAGAGTCAGACAAACTTAAAATAGAAGTCCAGGGTGGGTGAGCTGCTTGTCATACAAACCTGATGGCCTGAGTTTGATCCCAGAACCTATTTAAAGGTAAAAGGAGAGAACCAATTCCACAAAGCTATCTGAAAGTCTCCATGAAGTCAAATGTATGTCTCCACATGCATGCATACCTTGACACGTACACGTAACATCGTATAATAAACTTTAAAACTAAAATGATGATGATGGTGATGATGATATGGAAGTCTAGCAGCCTAGACTTCCTGGGGATGTGTCCCCAATCTGAAAGAATGTCCCCTGGCTGAGTGATACAAGCCATCTGACAAATTAATGTTCAGTCATTTTGATTTTTATCTTTGAAAACCCAGAGCTGGAGCCAGTTGAGACACAAGGGAGTCTGCGTACCGCAACGGGCAGACAACGAAGGAAATGTTGGCTCCATCGTGATTAGCTTTCTGGCCTTTTTCAACTTGTGTTTATTTTCTGATAAAGTTACCGTGACCCCAAGTGTCACTCAATACAGTTCAAAGACTCAGAAACAGCCAGGTGTTTCAAATAACTTTCAAACTCTGATAATAATAATAGATTAGGGATTTCTTAACGTGGGTAATGTTAACACATATTGACACTGCCCCTTACTGCCACCCCCAGGTAGGTGGGCGAAGTAGATTCCAGAGGAGTTTTCAAAGTCCTGCTCTCCCTGCCCCCCAGGGGGTTGTGATGTGCTGGGACTGGATTCACCAAACAGCATAGTCAAGTTTCTAAACCAAAATCCTTTATTCATTTGGGGCACTTCACATGTGAAGCACATTCTTGGGTTTTTCTAAGTTTATTTGATATCTCTTACCCTAATTTCTAAGCCGTTACATTTCTAGCGTTCAACATGGTTAACCGGACTCTCATAAAAATTAGAGCTCCATGCCCCCGTGTGGCTTCCCCGTAGTACTGCAGCCTGAAAATCTGGAAAGTCAGCAACATGGAGGTAGGAGCGAATTTAGGTAGACAGTAAGTTTAGTGGAGTGTCTTCCCTGGACCTGCCAGAACCACATCTGGGTGTTCTCAGCAGAGACTCTAATAACAGCCTCCCGTTGTGTCTACCCCATACCCCAAAGGGCCAATTGGGCCCTATAATTGTATGACCTGCACACGGTATTCTGCATAATCAAGTTACCACCCCCTTCTAGGGCTTACTTTATCTGTAAGAGGGTGCTAAAGATGTGTCAGCTCTAACATTCCGTGATCCATATGAGTCCAGAACCGAGTGACGAGGTAGGATTACCCTGTCATGCAGACACGCATTTGCACCAACACTTGGAAAATCCATCTGGGGATGTGCAAATGGGGGTGCAGAGATCCGCTCTTCACTCCTATGTGTGCCCTCAGCAGGAGGCTTGGTCTTACACAAAGGTCAGATGTCAATGGTGAAGCAGAAGTGTCGTTTTGATCCCCCATTCATAAAACCTCCTTCCCACACTGAGCAGCTCTCTAGGTGAAGAGGGGTGGGTGGAATGGAGTAATGATCAATGTGAATTATCAACTTGACACCCTGTGAGTTATCTGAGAAGACTCTCAGTGAGCAATTATCTGAATTGAATCTATGGGCACATGGGATAGGCACGCCCTGGTTATGGTGATCGTTAGTTGAAGACCCCACCTAAAAGTGGGGAGCATCATTCTGGGCTGTATAGAAGGGAGCTGGGTATAAAATCATGTGTGCATGTCCCTCTGCTCTTGACTGGCTAGGACTAGCTGCTTCCATTTCCTGCCAGCATGATTACCCCACAGGCTATGACCTGGAATCAGGAGCTAAATAAGCCCTTTGTTCCCCAAGTTGCTTTTGTCAGGGTATTTTATCATACCAGTGAGGACCAAAATGAGGACAGGTGGGTGCACTGGCAGCGGACGAGCAGTTCAGAAAGGTGGCTGGCTCTGTGCCTATGGCTGAGCTGTGCCCTTCACGGTGACAAGGTGAATCCTGAGCCTAGGTCCTGATACACTCACAGTAGAGGATGGAGAACCCTACAGAAACAGACAAGGCTCTAGGTCTAGTGGGTCTGTAGCTGTACAAGGACAGTGGAAGGGTGTCCATTTCTCCTGGCCGAGCGATGAGGCACACATGTCATTACCTTCCAGGCGTCTCCTGCAGGGTCCTGTTTTCAGACTCAGTGGGCTGGGCACCACTCAGCTGGGCCGTGCTCCCCCAGAACAATGCACTGTCAGAGATGGGGACAGGCAGTCAAGGTTGTGGGAACAGCTGAGTGTGAGAATTTGTGCAGCATGTGGACTCGGCCTCTGGAGAACAATAAAATCATGTCAGACTTATAGAACCACCATTCTCGAAAGTACTAATAAACGCACACGTTTCCACACAAAACTGCTAATAAAAGGAACAAGCATGTGTTTCCACACATGTGGAATGTCTAAACACAGCTGGTCCCAAAGAGTAGCAGGGCCTCTCTGTCCCATCCTCTTTCCCCTGACCCTGGGTCATTCTGGATCATCCAGAGAACACCTAACCCTTATACAATTTCCATGGTCAGCCTCTCTGTACCCCGTGCCTAGGGACAGCCCTTCTGGTGCCATCGCTCCAGGAATGTGCGTTGCCAGTCTCCCAGCTGGAACTGAGCCTTTGTCTCTCCCCCAGGGCACGAGGAGAAGGCCGAGAATGAGGTGAAAGCTGGGACTTGCTGTGCCACATGCAAGGAGTTCTCCCAGATGAAGCAGACGGTGCTGCAGCTGAAACAGAAGGTACCGGTAGCACGAAGGGCGGGGTGTGTGTGTGTGTGTGTGTGTGTGTGTGTGTGTGTGTGTAGGGAGGGTGAAGGGCCTACAGGGGATTGGGGGATGGTGGGTGAGTGAGAAAATAATCTTTCTGGTTGGCCACTCATTGCACTTGGTGTAAACTGGATGTGAATTCTGGGTGTTTCCCCCCACCCTCCAGAGCTGACCACCTAAACAGCAATGGAACCCAAGGCAAAGACCTGAGGAAGGGGTTACTATAGCAGATCTGGTGATAGGTACATGCAAAAAGTTGTTGCAAGAGTCATACAAATGATGCCATGACTTCAAAGGCTCATGGCCCTGGGCAGACCTAGACAACAGTACTTTATCTGTTTTATTAATTGGAAACATTCTCTTAAATGTCCTCTCTCTTCTGTAAACCGATGTCTTCCTGTGGCGCCTTCATTTTCTCATGTAAACGTTAGGGTCCAGGGGAAGACACACATCTGGGAAAGCAGTCCTCTGAGTGCCTCATGTCACCAGGCGTGAGGATCAATTGCCTTCCTGAAAGAATCTGCCCCATGAGACGGATAGGGCACAGGGTGCAGGGCACAGTCCCGGGTTGGTGTTTATTACACCTGAGGTCAGTGCACTCTGAAACAGTTCTTCAGCTACCCAAACATAAACTTGCTGCTTTGTTTCAATCACTTCCACTCAAGGCCCTCGGAGATCAAAGTGCTGTGTATAATCTGTTTAACTCTGGCAGTTGGTTATTCTAAAGGGTAAAAGGGTAACATAAGACACTATCTCTTCCATGGCCAGGAAAGTGGTAGCTGCCCTAATGAGAAGCCCAGCTACCAGTTAAACCAATTGAAACAACAGGCCCAGAAGGGGAGCAGTGTTTCCAACCTCTGAAGCATGGGTTGGTGAGGTCATGATTGACTTTAGCAGAGGCTCATATGTACTTGCATAATCAGGAGTAAATCATGGACCTAATCATAAATAGCTTGTACTATCATAGACAGGCAGAAAACCTTGTCTGGGAGCCAGGATAAACAAAGAGAAAGGAGGAAATATTTCCCATACAGCTATCCCCAGGTGACACTAGAATTGATGTTAGCATCTTTAGAGGAAACCCAGGTTTGTAGAAGCATCAGGCTTTGGAGAGGTAGTTAATTATGGTCTCAAAGCACAAAGCTGCCCTCACTTGCCTTCCCTGGAAATAACCTATGACCTTACATAAATTCTCTCTAGCTGAACTGCTTTTAAGTCACTCAATATTGTGAGTTGTTTGCAGACTAGTTGCTGTGTTTGGCCTCTCTCTCTGTGTGGTTTTTTTAAAACAGGGTTTCCCTGTAGCTTTGGAGCTTGTCTGGGAGCTTGCTCTGTAGACCAGGCTAGCCTCAAACTCAGAGATCCGCCTGCCTCTGCCTCCTGAGTGCTGGGGTCACAGGCATGTGTCACCATACCCAGCCGAGGGTGAATTCTCTTTAATGGTACCTCCTGGAATGTATGGCTTCCTGCAGTAAGTGAAGCAGTTTTATATACAAAATCTCACTTAACTGTCACCATAGCCTTGCAAGAAACATGCTAACATTCCCAGAGATGAAGCACATGCTCAAGAGGTCAGGCCTGAAATCCAGGCCTTCTCCTGAAGCCTGGTGTAGATAGATCATTTGCTTTTAACATCCACTTGCCATTGTTGATGCCATCTGTTCTTTTCGTAGAACACAAGGCATTTATTTGCTCAGATAAACATTGTCTAAGAAGTAGGAATATGGAAGGGGGTGCTGGAGAGCAGCCAGCCCCATAGTTTGAGGTAGTGCACACACATGTTCAACTACACTATGACTATATGGTAGCCAGAATTCTAGCCATAGAAAATGCCCCAGGTCAAATCCATTGGCTCTTCAGGAATCAATCGGAAAAGAACGCCACATAAAACGGCAGCATGCAGAATACAAGGAGCCTACAAGACCTGCCACATTTAACTAGCAAGATCAACCACAGCGTTCAGGGAAGGACTGCTGAGCAGTGAATTGTTGGTTTAATGCAGGACATAATGTACAAGTCAGGATAGTGGCTACTTTTGAAAGAAGGAAGGAGAGTGGTGAGGGGCATTTAAGGAGATCTGGGGTGACCAGAAGGTCTACATGTTGGCTTGAGTGTCCATCCAATGTGTGTGTCAGTCATTTTCTAAGCTGCATCTGTTAGTTCTACGAATCTTCCTGTTTGGCGCTTGTATTATCCATCAGCCTTCAGTGCCTCTTCCCCTTCATTTTTTTTTTTAAGTTAGGAAAGAAATGTGATCTGGTGAGAAGGAAGCCTGAGGACCACAAAGTACCTGTCGTTCAGGTTTTGGTTGAGCATTGAGGAAAAGCAGCCAGCTTCTTCTGAAATTCACTCATACGGCTAAATGGACTGCTGGAAGTGAGATAGCTAGAGCGGACCTGGGGAAAAGACCCCAGAGAGAGAGAGAAGCATAGCTCATCAGTGAGCCTGCACAGCAGCTCGGGACCCACAAGTGTGCTCAGCCTCTGAAAGCCACTGTATAGGAAGCAGGGGATCGCGGCCCTCTTAGGCCAGCGATGCTTGGTTAACTGACAGTGAGCAATTGAGATGATGTCACAAGTATTTGCTGAGCACCCACTGCACCCTACAGTGGCCTGAGCAACAAGGAAATACAGTGTGGAATAAAGTCCTGCCTCAAGCAAGTTGACATTTTACAAAGAAACCAAGCCAACAGTGTGACTTAATGGTAATCAAATGGAGTGAGGCGGTAGTCAGGCTTGAGAACTTGGAGGTCAGTGAGGTGCACACAGTGAGCAGGCTTTCCTACCAAGTACATGTGCAGGTTCGGAACTGACTTCCCCAGCTAAATAGTGTGTGCGCGCACACACACACAATTTTTTTAATGTACATATGTACCACAGAATTTTATTGAACCACAAAGAATAATCATGTCCTTTCCAGAAAGAAACACTGGAGATCAATATGTTTAATGAAATTAGCTAGATTCAGCCAAAAACAAATGCATGTTATCTTAGGTAAGTTTCTATTGCTGTGATAAAGACCATGACTAAAAGCAACCTGGGGTGAAAGGGCTTTATTTGATTATATGTATAACTCAATCAAAGTCCATCATGAAGGGAAGTCAGGGCAGAAACCTTGAGGCAGGAACTGAAATGAGCCACGGAGGGACACTTCTTACCAGCTTGCTTATTCAGGATGGCTTGATCAGACTGCTTTCTTACAGAACCCAAGACCACCTGCCCGGTGAGCTGGGCCCTCCTACATCAATTATTAATAAAGTGCCCCACAGGCTTGTCTACAGGACATTCTTCTGGGGGCATCTTCTTAGCTTATCCTTCTTTCAAGATGACCAGAGTTGGTCAAGTTATCAAAAAACTAACCAAGACAAATGTTTTCTCATATTTGCAAATTTTAGATATGTACATATGTGTGTGGCATGAAAGCATAAGGTAGACTTGAAGAAAGAAAGAGATGAGAAGAGAGGAATAAGAGGCATACTGGGGTGAATTTAGTCCCAACTACATGATGGACTTGGAAGAAATAGCTTTTATGAAAGGAGATAACACCTGTTAAATATGGTGTCAAATTAATTACCGCCCATAAGAGATTGACAGCAGTGCCTGCTGCCTGGGACAGGCTCTGTACCTACCAAGCACATGCTGAACATTAGCAGTGAGCATGCCATCTTCAGTGTCCTACCTGCTCATGCCAACAGCGCTCTCAGGTAGATGGTCTAATAATACCAAGCAAATCTGATCTGAGAGAACAGTAATTGGAAGTCCATTGCTTGACACCCAGGAAAAGTACAGGCTCTGCTCAGATTGCTATAGCCTTACTTCCAAACACTCACACCCCACAAGCTCCTTCCCTGATGTTTCTGGGAGAAGGTGTCTATCTGGTCATACCCACTCCCTTTCCTTCCCACTTGTCTTAGGAGTACAGGAGCTACAGGCAAGCAAGCTCATCTTATAACTTGAACAGTGGAGATAGCCAAAAGGAAAAAGCAACAGGAGCCGTATTTAATCCCAATCGCAGTAGATCCCCTCCCCAAGCCAGGTTACAGGATTTTGAACATGAAAATGTGATCATCTAGAGACACACGCCTCATTTTGTCGGTGTGGAGGTGAAAACGTGGAAGGCTAGAAGACTACTTGGGCCCAGAGGCAGGAGCAAGGGCACGCACAGCCTTCCCACTGGGCAGTGACAGTGGCTGGACACTGAGCCCACGCATCCATTTTCCAGGGCAGCAGCCCTCATAGGCGAATGCTACCATCTTGTTTATAGACAATATGCAAGCCCCTAGAGAGTTCAGTGTTCTTTCCAAAGTCAGAGCCCCATACCAGGATTCACATCTCATTGTCTCAACTGGTGGCTGATGGTCAAATCGAAAGAGGCTTCAGGGGTTAGAGTTGACCCATGGACCCAGAAGGTGTATTTACTTTTCTTATTCCATCATTATTCCCTATTCCACATACTCATCTCTAAGTTATAGCTGTCTACGAGACATTGGAAGCATTTTATTGAACTCTAGAACACGGCAGTGTCCTCTTATGACTCTGAGCCATGAGATGTGATCTGAAATAATGCAAGGCTGCCTCCACCCTTCTCCTCTGTCCCTGAGGAAATTACCTTCGCAGCGGTTCAGTTCCCACCAAAGCTTTCACAGATTCACACGTTACCTGACTTCAGGGACTGCTATTGCCGCTTGTCCATGTGGTTCTCTGGCTTCCTCTAGAACGAGAAATTCCATGCAGTAAGCAGGGCAGTAGCCTCCATGCCCACAGTCTCAAAAGCTACACACTGCCACCACCGTCACACTCATTAGAAACAGATAAGCAATCCAACAATAAGAACAGCCTCACCTTTGGAAGGAGGAGTGTTGAAGAACTTGTGGACAGGTTTTATGTTAACCACCAAGGTTTCTGCTGTCCATCTGTTCTGAAGGTTGGCCCTGAGTGTATGTATGAACAGTCACCCACAGTCTTGTTTCTGGTTCCCAGGACTGGACATTCTTTAAGGAAAGGAGCCATGTCTTGGTCACCACTGGAGCCATAAAACAAAGCACAGGCCCTGGCATACAGTATAATGAATATCTGTTTAAGTTATAAAGTAGTTACTTGAATGGACAGGAAGTACAACACCAATATTTTTTATTAGTCATAGTAACTCTTCTATGGATCTTGGCAACCTGAATGTTCCTGACTTCAACCACTGACTCACTGAGGAAATACTTGCAAGGAGTTTGCCCTGGACAGGATCTCTCTGGCCCATCTACACTCTGACTAGCTACAGTGGAGAGCGAAATAGTGACCGGGTCTTGCAGGCTCTACGGACGGCTCTAACACAGACTTCCTCGCAGAGCAATGCCGGCGTTCTAATGCAGGTCTCTTTGTCTTTATAGATTGCTCTGCTTCCCAACAACGCTGCGGAACTAGGCAAGTATGCCAATGGCGATAAGGTGCTGGCCTCAAACGCCTACCTTCCAGGACCTCCTGGCCTGCCTGGGGGGCAGGGCCCACCGGGTGAGTATGCACTAGAACATTGGCTGGGAGCTCACACTTAGTGAGGCTGCACAGTGCTCTCCAGCTTCCTCCCTTTCTCACAGGTGAAAGATGACATGCAGGGCAACATGCCTGTGTGATGAAAGGCCAGGAGGGAGTTGGGTCCTGTAGCTTGAGAAGGAAGGGTTAATTTTCTGAGATCAGATAGGAGGACTTCTAATAGTCATTTTAAAAGGTGATCATGGTACCACACCTGGAATCCTAGTGTTTGGGATCAGTGGAAGGAGGATCAAGAGTTTGAATCTAGCCTGGCCTACATGGTGAGATCCTACGTCAAAACCAATTATTTTAAGTTAATGAGAAGCACCATGAAGACTATTATTCAAGTTTTCCCTAGGAAAACCTTAACATATAGAGTAATAGACTCATAAAATAATACAGTTCAACTGAATCACAGCCAGAGGGTCACAATATGGCCCCATCGCCACTCACCTCAGTTCTTTGGCTACCTCCTCTTCTTGCTTTAAGCATTTTGAACTATATTCTTACTCCTATTTTGTTGTAAGTGGGATTTGTTGAGGTATAGATCGTATAATGAGGTAGGCCATTCCAAGGTTGAGTTTTAGTTTTGCCAAGTATAAACTCCCCTGTAACCTTATACTCCACACCAACCTTATAATACAGGCAGTTTCCACCATCCACAAAGTTCCCTGGAACCATGGACCACCAATGTTCCCCCTGTACCAGCTCTAGGTATCCACCAACTGCCTTCCTTCCCCAAGACTTTCCCATTCAAGGGCTGCATCTCATAGCTTCTGTTCTGCATTCTATCAGCATACGGTTTCAGAGATTCAGCCTTGCTTAATCAGAAGATTTATAGTGAGAACTTATTTCTTCATGTTCTGAGGCACTTTACACTTTACTCATCTATGTACAGAGAGATTCACGATAGAGTCTTTAACACCAATAGAAGAAATGACATCAGTGTTAATAGGTGACTCTAAACCATGGCTGTCTTATCCCTCATTATGAACCCAGCAGTGTGCTGGTTCTGGCCTCTCATGTTCTAGCTGGGAAGATGTATGTAGCACATACAATGACTGTAGAGGAAAGGGAGCCAGACTTGCATCTATAATCTTAGCACTGAGGAGGCTGAGGCAGGAGATTGCTGTGGTCACTATGGGCTGAAGAATGAGATCCTGTCTCAAAAAAAAAAAAACAAGCAAAAATCAAGAAAGGTATATACATCCCTCCAGGTCAGGCCACAGATATTTTTTATTATCAAGGCTGCAGGGAAATAACGTGTAGTTTGAAGTCAGAGGTTGGCATTAGGGGATTGGACTGGTGAGGAAAGATCGGTAAACTATCAGGAAGGGAAGGACCTGGCCAAGCTTTTGATCCAAAGATCAGTAGGAAGGCTCAGATTTCTTTCCAAATGATTGTGCTTTCCATCTGCTTGTATCTTAACCCCCCAGTTCCCCTTACTGACCTGAGGCTCAGTTCACACAGAAGAGCTGACCCAGGACTTTGGTTTATCCTGAGGATCCTCCATGGCGGTTTTCTCACACCGGCATCCTCTTCTAAGTAGGCAGCGGCTGTCTCCTATCTGTGATTCCTATCACAGCGGCCCCAGCCCCTCTGTAAGCGGGTGCTCTTTCTTTGTATCTCCGAGCTATTCTATACGTCACTAGAACAAGGACATGTTCAGGAAGAGGGGAGCCATTAATTGTTGGTTTTCTTAATAAAAGGCTGACGAGTTTGCCTTCTGGTTCTGCCATCTGGTTTCAAACACGGTGTGAGCTGTCCAGGGTCCTTTAGGGAATCACACCATTGAAGATGAATGGGCTTTTGCAATACATGAAGAGATTCTCATTTATTTCTAGACAGATTGCTTTCCACTGAGATGTATTAGGGTGTCTAGAGAGCTCATGAGGTTCTCTCACCTTTAAATAGAATTTCCACCCAGAGCCCATCATGAACTGCATACTGAAGCAAGAGCATAGGAGACTGGACTTTGGCTTTGGAGATAAGAGGTGATTCCAGCTCTCTGGGCTCTTTGGTCTCCACTGTTATGACAAGGTCTTTCCATCTGCATACCAAGGTCCTACATTTTAAAGGCACTTAACATACATTGACTGCTAACGTTTACTGATTAGGTAACTGCAGGTGACATCTCACCCCTAGCTTGTCTTTCTGCTCTTGGACTAGAATAATTATAGGAGCAATCTGTCCCTCTTCCTAAATAAACTATTGAAATATATACCAGGAATGGGTACTGAGAGTTGAAACATGAGACATGTTTGAATGGAGCGTTGGCTACCTTCAATTTTGCCTTAATTATTCTGTGAACTAGAAATGACTTCTCCAAATATGAAAAGCTTAACATCTTTGGTTCCAGAGCCTGGAACTATTCTGTGCGGTCACTGTGCCCTGTTATTAGGGGCTAGTGAGGAGTAAAAATATAATTCAAAGGAGACAATATGGCACAGCAATCAACCCAGTCTCCCCATTTAACAGGAAATCTTTCTAAGCTATCTACTGACATGCACCTCTGTGGGAGAGGGTGGATGACGAAGACACAGCCTGCACTCTCATGGGGCCGATTATCTGAAGTGCAGTCGAGTCTGGTGTTCCCCCACATGCAGGATAATGACCCTGGCCTCCCACCAAACAGAAAAAGTTAGTTCAAAATGGATTAAAGACCTAAATGCAGAACACTGATGTCATAAAAAGTGACATACTATAGATTCAGCAGTGATTTCTTAGACACATTCCCCAAAGTAGATACAGGCAAAAGCGAGATTATCCCAAACTTAAAAACTTACATGTGTGTATATGAAACACTGGAAGGAGCCAAAGGGCTGCATATAGAAAGGGAGAAAATGTCCAGAAGCCATTTACCTAGTGAAGGATTAGCATTTAGAATATGCTTTAAATATGATAATCTAATAGCAATAAAAGTCAAACTGATTCGAAGATGGGCAAGGAAGTTGAATAGTCACCTCAAAGAATATGCGCAAACATCCAACAAAACCATGAGAATCACTCGGTATTATGAATCATTAGAAGAATGCAAACCCAAACCACAGGAAGATAGTCACTGCTCTCAGAAGAAAAGGGCGAGAGAAAGTTAAGCATTGGTCAGGGGTTTGGCTATAAAGTGTATCTCCCCAAAGTCCTCATGTGCTGGGGTTGCTGCCCTGCTAGTGCCATTGTGTGGGGAGATGAGATCTGAGCAAGTCTCTAGGGCCATTTCCTAGGATGTGCCTTGTCCCTGGCACTCCCCTGCCTGCTTCTCTGCTTCCTATGTTGTGAGTTCTGCCATGTCATCTTCACCATTAGTGGAGTGATAACTCTGAAACCATGAGCCAAATTAAATCTGCATCCTAGGTTTGTCAGTTGGCATTTGGTCACAGCAACAATAAAGCTAACTAATATAGGAAAAAAATGTAGGAAAATTGCAAAATGTAAAATAATGTAGTCACTGTGGAAAAGTAGTAAGGTGACTTTCAGATGTTTAAGGTAGAACCTTCATATGGTCAGGGACCCCACTTCTGTGTATTTAGCCGTGTACACATCCCCCAAGAGAATGGAAAGCAGGGTCTTGAAGAAGCTTCCAAGTAGCCATGTCTATAACACTGCTCTTCAGTGGCCAACAGAGGCTATCCATTTGCTCTTTGGTGGGTGACGAAAGTCATGAAATTGGTATATACAGACAGACAAATGAACTTGTATTCTACCTTTTGATATGATACATTAGGCTAAGTAAATTAACCCAATTTCTAGAATAGACAGACACAGCCAGGCATGCTAGAGGACACCTGAAATCCCAGCACTCGAGAAGGGCTCTGTGTCCACAGAGACGCATCCTTACATGATGAAAACATTCTGCAGATCTGTGACACAGCTTTGTGAGGGCGCCCAACACCTGTGAGTCACACACTTACACATTTTTAAGATGAAAACCTTTGTAGTAAGCATTTTATACAGAGTTTTTAAAAAGTACTCTAATTGCCGGTACCCTTTTCCTATATCATCCCTGGCCAATGTTCAGGGTCAGAAGCGAGCATGCTGTAGTCCGCATCAAGGTTCAGCCCATCCAGTTGAACGTTCATAGCCCTCACATAGAAAGGCATTTCCTGGCGACCTTGTCATGTGACAGTCATTCTGTATCCTGCATGAATGTCTCAAATGGCAGTGCCAGGGTACCCCTTCCTTTATTGCAGGCTCAACCCAAGCCAATGTGGCTGTTTCTGACTCTGCCTAGAAAGGTAGAGGAACCCCACAGATTTCCATATCAACCTCCATGATAAAATGACTTGCAAAAGGTTGGGTAGCAACTAACTTCAACCAGGTACAAAAATGGTCATATGGTTAGCTCTTAAGTACGCCCAATGCTCTGTTGGCACAAGGCTCCAAAGAGAACCTTAGACAGCAAACTTACTGTCTACAGAGATCCAACAGGCAGCCTCGGTGAGAGTAATGACTGTGTGAGGAGCCGAACTGGGACAGAGCACAGGCTTCATCTAAAAGGACACTGCTGATGCTCCAGATCACTGTGCCAGCAGCAGAACTAGGGTCTAATTTTAGTTCTTCCTGTTTTCAAACCATGGTCAGAGACTCAGATTTTTTTGCAGAAAGTCTCCAAATTTTTAAATAGTAGGAATATTCCAAGGCACCAGTTGCTTTGGAGGACATACCCATGAGCATAATGATCCATGATGAAGTGGGCACTTAGTTTTCACAGGGAAGGGAATTGAGATGATTTGGGGTACATGGTCTGTTGTGTTTCAGTGGGGTACAAGCAAAGCAGAACAAGAGGCTGGGTGACACATCATCTCAGGGTCTGTTGGGGAAGGACAGGGGTCACCGGGTGAAGAGTGCCCTAGAGAAAATGAGAATGAGTGAGTATGAGATTGAACTTTGAGCAAAGGAGGCCACGGCGTTGTTTTCTCCTTTCAAAGTCAGCTCCTTACAGAGCATTAGGAGAATTTAAGAGCTAGCCATATGATATAATCTAGTGTCTGGTTTATATGTGAGTCACCTCAGAGTCTGATTCTGCTCACAGTTATGTCACTTGGTAGCTGCTTGTTTATTTGCTCTTGCTTATTTGTCTGTCAATTCTTTTTATTGAACGCTACACATTTGTAGAGAAACACTAGAGCCTGAGGAACTTGGCAATCACTCTCTGAAGCAGGCCTCCTCTTCTTTTGTCAGATCTATAACAGGAAGTCGAGCCATCCTAGAGTAGTTGAGTCAGGTTGGGGTTTTATTGTCACGATTTTTACCTTCAGTGCTTTGTGGTCTTCAAACATTCAAATCCACCCAATGGTAGGATGCTGGTCCTTTGTGCTGAGCATCAGTGGGTTTTCTCTCTACTCCATGCTTGGTTCTCTATGCTCTTGTCTGTTCTTCACTAATAGGCAAGTATGATGGAAGTAGAGGCAATTTCACTTTGTCCTCTGCTTCTGGGCCTTGAATAAGTAAGACATCTTCACACTCATCTTCAGAAAACCATGGGCAGGACAGGATCTTCTACAGTTTCCTCACAAGCAGCAAGTATACATAATGTCTACAGGAGAGAGCGTGTGCTCCCCATCTTGCGGGGGTTGAGGCTTCTCCGGCAATGATTAAAGGTAGGAGATTTCTATAGTTAGAAACACTCCACTGAGCTTCAAAGGATGAGTGGGTGAGGACTGAACAATATGGGCAGGAGGCAGGGGCACCAGCTGTGAGGCAAGAGTTGAGGTGAACATAAGAAAGGTAGAGGCCTAGCAGACTTTTAGCACTTACTGTGGGTTAGGTGCTATGCCATGTTGTGTGTGTGTGTGTATCTAAGATTTTTATCTAATGCAGCCATTGTATATTGGAGACTTTTATTCCAATTTGGAGATAAGAGACTAAGGCTCAAAGATCTCAAGCAAATTGTCAAGGATTCAAGGGTCTCTTTGATGATAAAAAAAAAATCTGCTGGTGTGGGGGGGGTGCCACGCATGGAGGCTAGAGATCAACCTTGTAGTGTCTTTTTATATCACTGTCTTCATCTTACATTCCAGAGAGATTGCTGACCAGCAAGTCCCTAGGATTGATCCACTCATCCTCTGGGGCTGTGTTTATAGCTATTCACCACCACACCACACCACACTCTTACATGGGTACCATAGATCTGAATTTGGATCTTCATTCTTATGCAGAAAGCACTTTATCCACTGAGCCATCTCCCTAAACCCAAAACCTTGTACTCTTAAGAGCTCTGTAGATAACATCACTTACTGTGATCCAGAGATAGAGAGACATGGAGCGGGCCAGGCTTAAAGAGGTAAAGCAGGCAGATCCCTGGATGATTGCAGAGGTTGTGGAACTAGAAAGGTTCAAGTGTCTGACTTGAGCAAATAGGCCCAAGAAAAGACAGAAAGGTGGAGTCACTTTTAATTGTGTTGAGTTTAAATTTCCATGAATGCCTTAGTTTAAATGCCACAAGGCAAGAGCAGAGTTACAAGACAAATGTCTACAGGGATGCCTAGACTCTGTATTTGTCTTTATTATGGAGTAAGCGCTAATAAGATGTTCTTGATTGCAGGCTCACCAGGACCCAAGGGGAGCCCTGGATTCCCTGGCATGCCAGGCCCTCCAGGACAGCCTGGCCCACGGGGCTCAATGGGACCTATGGGACCATCCCCCGACCTGTCTCACATTAAGCAAGGCCGAAGGGGCCCTGTGGTCAGTATCCTCTATGATCCATGTAATACCGGGGGCGGGGGGATACGTTCTTGTCCTGTAATTTCCTTTTTAGTTAAATCAGATGCTGTGTCTTCTAGGGTCCACCAGGAGCACCAGGAAGACATGGCTCCAAGGTAGGTCTTAATAGCTACAGTTGTTTCTACCCTCTTGGGCATCCAATGAAACTCGGCAAACCCCATTTATCTTTGACAGCTGAAACACAGATATACAAGTTGAGAATGGCAAGCCCCACAGTCTCTAATGCTGGAAAATCCTAAACTGTTGGAGCACGTGCAACACTGGGGGGAAACGAATTCCAGGCTGGGTGTGGTGACATAAGCCTCTGTGCAGTTAAAACCACACTCATGTGTCTTGGTAATCGGTGTGTTATAGAATGGCCCCCCCTTGTTCAAGTGGAGAACCACACACAGCTCCAATTCTACAATTCTCTTGAGAGCTGCTTGTCTCATACAGCAGCATGTGTGTCTTCCTTCAGAAAGGCTGGTGTTTCACACACTGCCTAGAGAGACAGGATTCCTTATCAGAGCTGCTTGAGAAATACACAGCCTCGTGAAAACTCAGGAGTCAAGCTACTCAGCCTAAGCTTGCCAGTTCTAATAAGAGGTCCCCTGGGCCCAGCTTCGACTCGAAGCTTATTTCCTGCAGGAGGATGGTTGTGGGTGGCGGGTATCTAGCCAAAGACAGTGGTGCTCCAGAATGCTAACCCTCACCTTTCGGTTTTAGGGGGAGAGAGGAGCACCTGGGCCACCAGGGTCTCCGGTAAGTTGCCCTGTCTGTCCTGCTTACCCAGTGGGGATGCTCTTGTGGGTGTGGCACTCTCATAGAATGGTGGAGCTGGGGCTGGCAAGATGGCCCAGTGGGTAAAGGCACTTGTCATCAAGCCTGATGACCTGAGTTCAATTTCCAGGACCCAAATGTTGGAAGAAGAGAACTGACTGCCACAAATGTCCTCTGACTTCCATAGGCATAATATACACATCGCCACACAAATAATGTTTAAACATTTAAAAATATATGTGTAGGCCAAAGTTTCTGTCCCGTCAGCCAGTTCCCAATAACCACACAGAAACGCAGTATTATTTGTAACTACTTTTCGTTAGCTTAGGCTTATTACTAAATAGCTCTTACAACTTGAATTAACCCATTTCTATTAATGTATGTGCTGTCACGTGCCTCATGGCTTGTTACTTCATTCTCTACATGTCCTGTTCACTCTGTGTCTGGCTAGCAACAGCACCCTTCTTCTTCCCAGCATTCTCCCAGTCTCAGTCTCCTGCCTTACCTCTTTCTGCCTAGCTATTGGCCAGTTGGCTCTTTAACAAACCAATGAGCGCAGCACATCTTCACAGTGTACAAAAGGATTGTTTCACAGCATTTGAGAGCAGCTCTTAGTAGCAGAAGCTTGCCCTCCTTGGCTGTCACTTGGGCAATCAGGTCTGTGGTCAGGAGGAAAGCTCTAGATGCCTTAAGCAGCTGGTTTGAATTTTTAAAATTTATTTCCTGGTGCTACTTTTTCTTTGATCTTGATAATCTGTATGTGAAATATCTTTTCTGAAGGTCACCATGCCAGGAACCCGTTTCCAAATACATCAGATGTTTGAAAGAAGGGGTAGAGGAGACAGCTTAGTTTGTATAGGACATGACATGCAGGCAAGGGACCCTGAGTTCAATCCCTTGAGTCCATATGAAAAAGCCAATGTTAGTAGAGTGCACTTATAATCTGGCTTTAAGGAGGCAGAGATAGAGGGATCCCTGGGGCTTTCTGGCCAGCCAGCCTAACAGAATCAGCATTTCCAGGCTAGTAATGCATCCTTTAAAACAAAAAAAAAAACAAAAACCCAAAGTGGACAATGTCTGAGGAATGTCAACCAAGTTGACTTCTGGACCCATACACATCTACACACCTGCACCCATATACATACATACATACATACATACATATACACATATGTACACACAGTAACTTAGTTACTTTATTGCTATGCTAAAACACTGCAATTAAGGCAATTTATAAAAGAAAACATTTAATTGAGTTAAAATTTCAGAGGGTTAGAGTCCCTGTGCATCATGGCGGGGAGCATGTCAGCAGGAAGGAGGTATGGCACAGAAGGAGTGGCTGAGAACTTACATCTTGATTCAGAAGCATGAGGCAGAGAACTGATTGGGAATGGTATGTGCCTTTGAAACCTCAAAGCCTGCCCCCAGTGATATACCTCTCCCAGCAAGGCCACACTTAATCCTTCCCAAATAGTTCTACCAGTTGGGAAACAAGCATTCAAATGTATGACTTTCTGGGGTTCCTTCTCATTTAAACCACCACATTCCACTCCCTAACACCAGTAGGCTTGTGGCTACCATATCATAATTCAAAATGTAGTTAGTGTAACTTCAGAAGTCCCCAGAGTCTTTCATAGTCTTAACATAATTCAAAAGTTCAAAGATTTCTTAGACTCAAGACGACCTCTTATTTGCAAACCCTGTAAAAATCAAATTACATGTTTTCAACATACATGCAATGGCACAGAATACACATTACCATCCTAAAAAAGGAGGAATGGGTGCATAGTGGGAAAATACTGGACCAAAGCAAGATGGACATCCAGCAAAGCAAACGCAAAACCCTGCAGCTCCATGTCTGATGTCAAAGGTCAAAGGGCTTAGACGGCTCTGCCCTTCCAGTTTTGTTGACTACAGCACACGTCTCTCTCAGGCGGGTTCCTCTCCCTGTATGTAGTTCTCCCTGGTAGGCATCCCACAGCTTTAGTACCTCCAACATCCTGTGGTTTCCAGCAAAATCCAGGCTTCATTTTCACAGCTTTAGGCAATGGCCTCTCGGGACCTCCAAGCAGGGACTCCCCAGCCACACATTTGGCCTCAGCAACTCTGCTTAAATGTGGAGGAAGATTCCACAATCCCTTTGCTCTCCTATATCCTTCCGAACTCTAAAACCAAAACCACATGGCTGATGCTTCCAAGTTCAGCTGACTGCTCGGGATGGAGCCTGCTCCCTCACTGAATTACATTCCTGTAAACTCTCTTTCTTGTTGCTCTTTAGGGACAGCCAATTCTTTAGGCCTTTTCTTTCACAAATGAAAGGATTAGCTGGGCAGGGCCTGGCCCCAAGAACCTCTCTCCCTTTATCCATTTTATACCAGGTCTTTTCTATCTCTTTTCATCTAAAGCCTTGGTTCCAATGTTAAATTTCCTGATGCTCTTTTTCTTTTCAAAGTGTACATTTTGCATTTCTTTTTGCTCTGCTTGCTCATTTTCACTACAGAAACCCTCACAAAAATGATTACTAATAACCTTACAACAGAGTCAATAGTAGGCTGCCTAGAAATCTCCTTTGACAAAGAAATTAATCCATTGTTTTTCAGGTTTTGCCTCAGGCACACTTTTAGAACAAAGGCAGAAAGCAGCCACATTCTCTGCCAAAATACCACAATAATGGCCTCTATCCCAGCTAACATTGTTCCTCTCTGAAACCTCTTGGGCACTGCCTTCCAGGCTCCTACTGGAATCGTCCTTTAAGCTCCACTTATGTCATTCAACTACTTTCCTAATCCAAAGTCCCAAAATCTTCTCACATTTCTCAAAAAAAAAAAAAACTTAGAAAAGAAAGTATTTAATTATCTTTCAATTTCAGAGGATTCAAGTCCATGACCACGATGGTGGGGAGCATGGCAGGCAGGTGGTGCTGGGAAAGTAGCTGAGAGCTTACATTTGATCCATAACACAAGGCAGAGAGATATCCCGTGTGGGCTTTTGAAACCTCCAAGCTTGCCCCTACTAACTCACACCCTCTGATAATACCACACCCCCTAACCCTCCTCAAGCAGTTCCACCAACTGAGAACTAAATATTCAAACATATTAATGTATGAGTGCCATTCTCATTCAAACACACACACACACACACACACACACACGAAAGGACCAGAATAGAAATGCGTATGTTGTCATAACCTGAACACTTGTGCTATGCCCACTCTTTCCAATAAAAGAGCAAACGGGCTCCCTGGGCTTAGGAAGAAATTTGCCGTGTGTGTACAATATCCAGGAGATTAATAAGTGAGCAGAAATATGAAAATGCAAGCAAGTCTGTTCTTTCTGGAGGAGCAGGTGTGTGCTCTGAAGAAGGACCAAGAGGCCTTGGTTATCACCTCAGCTCTTGCTCCTATTAGCTTTGTGAACTCAGGCTTTTACCTGACATCTCTGGACATTCGTTCCTCATCTACACAGAGGGATCTAATTTGTCACACCCCCTGTAGGTGTGTGGTGAGGATCAGAGGACAGCAGAATGTTCCATCTAAATGTGTCAAGGTGTCTCTTGCAGCTTCTAAGGTAGAAGTTGCTGAGTGGCATCCATCTTAAATGTTGATAATGATTTTACCTTTCAACTTCTAATGTACTCAGAACATGCATGCTTAAATGCTTTCAGTTTTTCTTTGCACCATGCTCTACTAAGGAACTGCATAAAAATTAAAGTTTTCCAAATATTATACATAATGAAGAATATCTAATAATAGAATAAGGAAGGTTTGAGTTGGATCGTTCTAGACAAATAGCATATTCTCAGCTTCATTTAGCCACTCCTCTTATAAACATGTTAACTTGATTTTTTTATTTAAATCTTTTTTTAAAAATAAATTTAATATTTATTATTTATTATGTATACAATATTCTGTCTGCGTGTACGCCTGCAGGCCAGAAGA